>WOVY01000369.1:0-38528 GCA_013436015.1 Rhipicephalus annulatus | reverse complement strand
GTGCGTATGAAGCCGTATGTGAGCGACTGACTACACGTTAAAAATTCTGTGGGTCTGAATCAGCATCGGGGCGATGCTCCGATAAGGAGGGGCAAGTGCCACGTGTGTATATCAAAAGAACGATGATAGGAATGTTTTGTTGATTCCAGCTAGTGGGTCAGGCGGTTTTCGGGACGACAACGAAGCAGGCATCTTGCTCTACAGCTGATCCTGAGCACACACTTTTCGCGGCTGTAAGGTGCTGTCATCTTTTGTTCACGTTGCACTGCGACAATATTACTGGACTGATTGAATGGCATTCACGCTGTACCCCACGTATTGTACTTAAGCAAAAGACGATAAGACTTTCAAGAAAACGCCTTTACTGAAGGTTTTCAGTTGGTGTCCAACCTTCATCAGAGTAATGCGAGAGTGGTTGTTGCATCTTCTGAGGAAGGCTGCCTCATCAGTTGTAAACGTTCAGTGAAGACGCTTTCATGAAAGTTTCATTGTATATGTGGTGTTTCTTTTTTCAAAAAGACCCAAAATGCAGAAACCAAAACTAGGCTAGATTTCACGTTAACAAAACTCATGCCTAAGTGTGTTCAATATCTAGAACACGTATAATAAAAATGGGGTAATTCCTTGTTGTAACAAGAGCTCAAATAGGCTTTATCTAATCAAAAAGATCCATGTACTCCAACTGTTTTAAGGGAGCCACACTCATACCAGCACTGCGCCAACAAACATGATCAAAACAACCACTGAGCCCTTACTCAAAAATGTCTTATTTGTGCATTATTTGATTTGTTATCGTGTTTACGTTCTACAATTAGGTTTTCTAGCACGAGCTGGCATTTACTGAAGGACATGATGTGCAATGATGAACTCAAATTTAAACAGTAAGTGGCTGACTTCCATACTTCTTTTTGCCTCTTAGTGATCCTTTCGACTTTAGCGCAACAGTATCTTTTTTCTGTTCATTCCCACGTGATACATTTAAAATAGAATGGGCATAAATAACAATATTGGACGTCTTAGTATTCTCTAAAGAACAAGAAATTGACGAAATTGGCATGTCAGTTAACTAAGTGGAACACGAATGAAGCACTTTCATTGATGCCCCGAGCAAGACTCACTGATATGACAGCCCAGAGTAGCGCGTGCGCCATTTGCCAGGAAGGGCCACTCGCTCTTCAACTCTATAGTAATCACCCTTACGCCCATGCACCGACCGAAGCACGGAACCGACAGAAGTACAAGTAAGATGTTAATTCTGTCGCAAAATATTGCTATACAGCATATTTGAACCATTATACGGCTATTTTGCGAGCTATGTATTTCATGTCCAAATAAAAAGTTTCAATCTAAATGTCTAAAATACAAACTTTATTCCTCAATACTGACAATATTTCGGTGGAGCCACAATTTAGGTTAATGGTATTTAAGAGATAGGAATATACTGGCAAAAAGTTGTTCGAGCAAGCGCAACCATATTGTCAGTAAAAATATAGGTTTTCGTCAGTTTCATTTAGGATGCGTTTGGCTCTTTTAGAAAAGAACATCTAATATATATAAGTTGTGTGTGTGTTTGTGTGTGTGCGTGCGTGTGTGTGCGTGCGCGCACGTGTGTGTGTGGTTTTGCAGGGACTTTTTCATTATACAGATTTTAACCTAATATTTCATGATCGTAAAGCTGCTGTCTTTCTTGAACACTAACTCCACATCAAGGCGGTATTACAGTACATGTTGGTTGATTCGAACTCGAAGGGAACTAGAAAATTGCTAGAATTGAGCGGGCAGGTATTAAAATAGACGCCTATTGCGCCAAACTTCGCAGACAGAGCTCAGGGAAGCTACATCTGTACTCGCTATTGTGAACTATGCAATACACAAGTACCTTGAGTTGGTAAACGCCAGTCAAGCTGGGTTTCCGCAAAGCCTGCACTAGCTCGAAACGCGAAATCTCGAAAGCGTCAATTTGGTATAACTGGCGACTTCCACCAGGATCGTGGAATATAAATCCCAGAGACGAATTCGTGTAAGCGAATTCTCTAAACATTGCAAATAAATACAGGCTACTCTCATAAATGGACATGCTAATTGCTGCTTCTTTAAACAATGTCACAAACCAATGTCGACATTGATTAACAGGCAATTGCAGCTTATTCTTTTGAACTGCTGTCATCAGAGCTAAGTTAGAAGCCACTCTTGAATGACTTTTGTTCACTATGCTACAAAGAGGAGAAACAATAACATTGAAGCTTGCGATAAAAACAAATCAGTAACATTAAGGGTTGCATGCTCTAGGCTCGAGCTCACGATCTCTGTTTGCTTGTGTTTTCCGGTCCAAAGATTGTTAAGACAGTCTGGCTATCCTAGCATTTCAAGAAGCATGCTGTTATTCTCTACAAATAATATTCCTACATCCATGCAATGCAGTCAAATTTGTGGTTGGTGTCAGGCAAGGTAAGGGTACTTTTTTATTGGTTTTGGTGAGATATTATGGAATGTAAGAAGTCCTCCTAAGCACCATGTAGGCTTGTGGGGTTGAACTATAATATTTGTTTTAATTACATATTGCGCTGACATATAACAGTCAGTTTCCTACACAGTGTTTAAGCTTACTTATTACAAGTAAGAGTCAAATTACCATCTAGTGGTGAGCTTTTGTTCACCTGTACTCGATTTAAAAGAGCTCCACTGATAAAAAATTGTCGCCACTAGTCTCTTTGTTTTTGCAGTATGTGAATTTCACGTAACATTGCCAAACATATGTCAAGAAACTTCTTATTTGGCTCTTCAATTATCTCTAGCTGCAAAGAATGAGGCTGAAAACTCTTCAGTATATACACGGAAACACTGATATGCGTTACTGCGTGCTCCCGCATAATTTCAACTTCGTTTTTGTACGCCAAGCATCTGTATTGTACAATCACTGTAAAAATACCTGCCAGTGCTGCACGTTAGGTTTAACTGTGTGAATTTACGCACAATGCCCTACTTTGAAGAAGATCGTTGGGTGGCAATTTATCATTACATTCGCGTTTTGCATAGAATGACCGACACTGCAGCCTGTGACCATTGAAGGCAGTGATGAAACAACTTGGCATGTTCTGCAGAATGTCCAAATTAATACTCGCCGAGACAGTGAACTCGGCAATGTAGTTGATCAACTGAACAAGCACACTCTTTCCGGAAAGAAAGAATCCTGCGCCAACGACAAGAATTTACGTCCTAGAAGAAGGCTGCGAAGACGCCCCGGAGCTTGGTCCGTTCAACCGTCTCTCTAAAGGACTGTGATCAGAATGCCCTGCATGTGCATTGCATGTGTATTACCTTTACTTCTTTATTTTATCTATCTCTCTATCCTCTTTGCCGACCATATTTTCTCACCTCTGTATAAGGTAGCAAACCGGTTTCTTTTTACCTGGTTAGCCTCCACATTTCTTCCTCTTTTTAATATCTCTCCTCCGCACAATGGGTTCCAGTGGTGTATATTTTCTGTTCAGGCGTGTCAACAATGTGCCAAAATAAAGCAATAATAAAAATAATATGCGCTCTGCCATTATACGACGTACTATGATCGTTAACTCTGAAAGCGACACGCCAAAATTTATAAACCGATTAACCACTTTCACAACACATACAGCTTTCGTCGCTTACAAGTTTAGCAAGTCCTCCAGACTCTCGTTTCTTTTTGCGGTCGAGTGTACCCTGTGAGTAAAACCAAATTAACAGTCTGTATAGCTCTATGTGCGCTCATGCTGCAGGCATTATCAGGAAACTGATAATGCCAGGCAAGGTGTTGAAAAAAAACCACGACTTTCTTTGAGAACACGTGACTGTGCTGTCAAAGGCACTGAAATAAAACTTATAAAAGCTATAAAAACCACCTGTAAAAAGCTTAACAGTAATCATTCAAGGACTTCACACAGATTGTATGTCTGTGCAGTGCATTTCATGCTAGCGTTTCCCTGCCTCTGAAACATTTAAGGTAAAGAAACCTCTTACCTGAATGGTGGTTAAAGAGAGCGAATCACTGGGGGGATAATATACGGTATGGTCAGGGCCATGATGGTTAGAATTCCAAGCACGACAGTGATCAGACAGAATACTACGGCAAACCACCCTGTGCTGCTCTGGTTGTTCCACAGTTGGGTATTCCTGCTCAAAGTTTCCCCTTGACGTTTCCAAGGGCAGTTCGTACATTGGCTGGCGAAAAAAATACCTACGTGGGAAAGCGCAGTTTGAACAATGACAAATAATTATGACTGTTCTACGTGTGTTACTGTGCCATTCGAAAAAGGGGGGAGGAGTTTCACAAGATCAATTAATGAAGCGCATAGGCGAGCGAAGGATAGCCTAAGAGAAAGTAAATATTGTTTGGAGCCATGTTGTAATAATCATGACCCAATTCGGAAGGGACCAAAGTCAACTAAGCAGTGCCCTTTTTGTCGGTGAGATCTGACCCTCAGCGACTCTAAGCTAACGATACGCTGTGGTGATCTCGACTTAAAGCGACAACATTACAGACCTGGTCGAGCAAGTTTCGCCAGATACGCGTGGCCTTGAATCGAACAACGACTACCTCGTCGCAATCCTCATGAAATTTAGCTGTAGCCGGGCAGTTGTGCATGAGTCGACAGATTACCTATTCGTCAGTTAGCCTGTCTAGCCAGTGACCATGGTCTAGCACTCCGAATACCCTTCGTCTGTATTTGAGGTGAAATTGCGAAAAAGGCCGCGCATCTGCGTAGGACCTAATGTGAGCGAGCGTCTGTTGGCGTCTTAAGGGTCTTGCGAAGCTACATTTGGCTGTTGCAACGACTCTGCAAAATGACGAAACAAAGGCAGTGACTACAAGCCATACGGAACGTTTGAACACCGCTAGCCTACGTTTGGCAAACTGTGTTCCAGCACTGAAGATAAACAAGTATAATGAATTAAGCAAGCTTTTGCTGGCTAAACAGGCTTAGCAGAGCTAAGCCTCAGCCGAATGCACCTAGAGACTTCGCAGTTTATCGTAGTTTGATCATGCTTTGGTCGAGACACGTTAATTAGGCGAGCGCTGACTTGGGATGACATGCGCGGTGCGTCGGCAGTGAAAGTGTACAGCGCCTTCAAAGAGGCGTTGGTGTGTGCGTGTGTGTGCGTACGTGTTGGGCTCGGAGGCATGGTAGAGGGGAAAGACGATGTGAGCGGAACCCATTTAACCGCTGAAGCGACTGCGAGGTTTGAAGTTCGGATGAATTTAGTCAACCGATTGCTGATTTACTACGTAGTATTCACATCAAACTTCCTCAAGCTAGTCAGTCCTTTTCAGCGTATAAATTGTAGTAGGTGCATCACAGGCGTGATTGTAGCAGAATTTCTGGCAGGAGAGCCTGCTGGTGTATCATGTCCTTATACCGCAGCACCAACGTCATGCCATACGCTCGTATAAGGGCCCAGAATGAAAAAAAGGGAGGGGGGGGGCAGCCGATCTATATATAGTAAATGCTGATGATGGAGTGGAACTGCTTCGACGATTATGAAATGTTCATGAAGTGTTCTGCTTCGACGATTATGAAATGTTCATGAAGTGTTCATCAAATTAGTACGACTGTGCTATGCGGTCACCGACGCGCACCAACGGGCTCCGGTCACGCATTGTGTCAGATCCTACAGCGCTCACACTTTGCTTGAGTGGCAACTCTGTGCCCAGTGTGTTCAATCATGCAAGAAGGGAGACACACAGGCATTTGCCGAACACACTTTGGAGAATATAAAGTGGCGGACGAACGGGCAGACCGACAGACGTGAGGTTATTGTTTTAATTTAGCACTTGTTTTATACATAACAGTATCCATCATAACAAAAACAATGGATTTAAATATAGTATGAGCGCCACTTTAGGCAAGAGCGTCTTTCTGTACAAGGCACTGGCACCGAGGCTACACACTTTATTGCAGCCGTCGCAGTGAAGTAAGGTTGGGGAATGCACTTGCCGCCAAGTGTACTTTGCAACGAGTAACACTAAACTTGCTCGTGTGACAGTGTGCAAATGACACTCGAGTACCAAGTGTACTCGCTCAAAGTGCACTTAATTTGCCACGTGTGACAGGGGTATAATTCGAGAGAGGACGAAGGTCACTACAGATGCTGTACGACCACGTTTACGAAAGCAGCGCGCTGCTGACATATGATGCAGGAAGAATTCTGACAGTTCCCGATTGTCTTCTGTATACTTGTGCGCGTGTTTTGTGTGTCTTTCTTTCTTTTGAACAGCCTGTTTGAAATGTGGCGCTGTGATACTTCTTAGTGTGCACTCGTCCTGCGTACGCTAATTCCATGCGTACTTTCTGCTTGATGTGTGAGCTGTGAATTTCGAGCTGCTTGCCGCTTCTTATGTGACTTTTTTATTTGTTGCTGTTCCTGAAAAAAATATACACTAAACGCTCACCTATCTCTGTGAAGACACGTTTGACTAACGTGTTCTGCCAATTCCTAAATAGCGGTATCAGCCAAGTTTCTTTTTACTGTCCTTTTTTGTATGGAGCCATTCATGCATTCGCGTATTGATGGGATGAGATCCTTCGAAGACTCTCTCACGCCTCCGGCTAACACCGGCTGCCTTATCAAGAAATATTCTCGCATAGCGACTGCTTAGCCTCACTTTTACCTAGCTTGAATTTCTAGAAATTTGCGTGCAATGACTGAACGTCTCGACTACGCAGATCCTTCACAAGTTGGGCTTGTCGGCTTGGTACTTGCCTGGTAATAACAAAGGCACGAATGGTGTTGATGATGATGATTTCCCAGCCGTGGCTCGCACCCACTCAGGGGGATCGGCCAAGAATCGGTGACTTAATTCAGTAAGATTTTTTTTTCAATATCAAAACCACCCGACCAGAAAAAAGAAAGAAAAAAGAACAGACAACCTAGGCAGAATGAAAGGAGCGCAATAGTTGTTTGTCACTCGTTCAGATAAGACAATTATTCATTACATTGAATAGGAATCAGCATGGTAAAACAATGCTCTTGTGTATGTTAGAATTTTTTTCACAAATAATAATCACGCAATTAAAGCCTAATTCTTTTACTTTCGTTTAGGTACATGCAAACTGCATAGAAAACGTTCTCGTGGCTGAAGCCCAGATCATAAGCACCAAAGGAAAGTATATTCTATAGTGAAATTCAGCCCCAGGCTAGCGAATGGGAGGACCAAGAGTTTTTTTCTGAGCAATTTGTGTCGGCGACATGACAAAAATAGTGCTCTATTGTTTCCAATTCTGAACAAAAGTTGCATAGTGGTGATATCGCCAGACCAGCCCTATGTGAGTAGAAATTTAACGAGGGGACACGACATCGAAATCTAGTTATTATGATTTCCAACTGTCTTGTAGGACACCAATAAATTTTCCATGGAAATCCTAAATGAGTGAATTCTGGTGTTGAGAATATTGCTTCCATAGCGTCTCCACTAAGCGCAAGTTTTCTGTATCTTGTCGCAGTTATAGTGGCCACTTCGGGAAGGACTGATAGTACTGTCCCTTCCAATGCTGCTCGTGCTAGGGAGTCGGCGATTTCATTTACTTCTAAGCCGCAATGACCGGGTACCCATACTAATTTCAGTAGCTGCAGCTGAGGAGGAACTAGCATAAGGAGCGTCTTTAAAGCCATCGATTTTGCTGACGCCGTAATCGACGTACATACTGACAGAGAATCCGTGATTATGACCGCGTTAGCAGCATTCAAAGGTAGCTTTCGCAGCGCTAGAACTATTGCCAACAGTTCAGCTTCAAAAACTGGGGTGAAATTCAGTAATCCTAATGAAAAAGACCAGTCAAGCGAATGGGAGTATATACCTACAGCTTTTTCATCCATTACTGAAGCATCTGCGGCTATAATATTATTCGTTTCTGCGTGGGCAAAATAATCCTGCAGTTAGCTATTTAAGACCCTATAGGATTGTAATTTGGGCCTAGAGGGAAAAATCTCATCAAATTCTATCTTAAGAATTTGATTTGTAACCTGCACCGCAATCACATCTCGAATTTTTACATTTATCCTATCTAGTTGTTTCTGAACAAAAGCAATTTGAGGTGTTCGAAACCGTGGCCAATGGGCTAGAAAAAAGGTGTATGGGTCATTTATAAAATCATATTCAGATCGTCTTGGCGCATAGCTATAAAATTTCAGAAACGTCTGAACCGTTAGAATATGAAAACGGCAAGACAATGTAGGTAATCGTGCTTCCCGATACAAAACACTGTTTGTTACAAACCTAGGAAGTCCTAGACACAATCTCAAGGCCTCTCGTTCCAGCATAACCAGGGGCCTTATTTTATAAGCAGGGCCACCTGAGAACAATACGCACCCAAATTCTAGGATTGGTCGCTTATACATTTTATATATCATCCCCGTTGTGCTTCTGCGTAGACCATATCGGCGGCTGCTCAGTCTACGAAGAATTCCTAAGGTGCGCTGTGCTCTAGATGCCATGCTTTCTATGTGGGGAGTCCAGTTAAGATTGGCATTATAAATTACTCCCAAATATTTAAGAGATTCCACCTGCGGATTGGGCTCTTGTTTATAACATATTGAAATCGAGATGGGTTCGGATAACGGGAATATCAATACTGCACTTTTATTTACATTTAAGGTCATGCAGACTGCATCTAGCCATCTCTCTAGCATATTGACATATCTCTATATTTTGATATAAAGAATATATGTCACTACGTGCCGTGAAAAATGAAATATCATCAGCATATAGGAACATCTTCTCGTCCTGGCAATGCGGTATAGTGCTCATTAAGATATTAAATAGAAGTGGCGATAATACAGAGCCTTGGGGGACACCACGTGTTTGTTTGCACTTTGACGATGCGCATCCATTCTTAAAACAATAGAACTCTCTTCCTCTCAAAAATTCCCTCACCCACGCCAATATATAATTTGGGAGATTGTGGCTCTCTAATATGTCTAATAAAACTGAATGTTCGACACTATCGTATGCCTTAGCTATATCCATTGTCACTAGTGCCGCGTGTTGTCTGTTTTTGGGAGCAAGCTGAATGCGGCTTTCTAAATCTGCGTGTACACACCAGATTGAGCAATCTGTTCTGAAGCCAATTTGATTTTCATTTAATATCGAATTTTCCTCCATCCATATTCGAATTCTTTTATTTAGCACTCTTTCGATGAGTTTCACCATATTAGATGTAAGAGAAATGGGTCGAATGTTTTCTATGACATATCCGAATCCTTGTCTTTTTTGTATCGGCATTATTTTAGCTAATTTCCACTCATACAGAATCCAGGCATACTTTAACGAATAATTTACAGTGTTTAGTAGGTCACATGGTGATAATTTGAACAATATTTTTATCATAGCAGCTGTGATTCCATCCGGACCAGGAGCTGATGAGGGCAAACCTTGTATCACTTGTGCTAACTCTTCCTGTGTAACTTCAGTAACTTCAATCGTTAACGCTGGTTTTTGTGGATCGTAAGGCTTAGTTGATGTAAATCTACATTCCAGGCCTTTAGCCATGATTTCTAAGGATTTCTTTGTTTCTTCCAAGGACATAATCTCAAAACATATATTATTTTGAGATGGCATCATTTTACGTGATCTCATGAACCTGAATAGCGCCTTTTTGTTACAAGCTTTTGAAAGGTGATCATAATGTTTTCTGTCATATTGTTCCTTAGCTAAAAGACTGTGCATTTAAAAATTGCAGCGCGATACTTGTAATCAGACCAGTTTTGAGGGCACTGGTTATACATAAGTTTTTTCCAAGCTACCTTTCTTCATCAAAAATCCCGGGCACAGTCCGAGTTCCACCACGGACTGTGGGTTGTGCTCTTTGCGGATTCCACAACGAATTCTGCATTTTTATATGTTCTTTTTAACAGTCCACTTAGTCTCATGGCTTTTGTATCTTCTTGCTCTTCAGAATGAGTTGCCATAGCAGATTCTAAATCTTTCCTAAATTTGATGTAATAATGAACACTCGAGTCTGAGAGCCTGACATTATAACTTGGCAAGCAATCTCGAATAATATAGGCAAATGATCGCTGTTAGTTGCACAATCACACGCACTCCACGACAAACTAGTAAGTGATGAACTCACAAAGCCTAAATCTAAGGCTGAACGAGACCTATCACTAATGTAAGTGGGTGTTCTTGAATTGAGGCAACACAAGTTATTATACGCTGTCCACTCCCACAATCTCTTACCGCATTGATCAGTTCGGAAACTCCAGCACATATGATGAGAATTGAAATCGCCGATTAGAATTTTATTTTGATAACTAGAAGTCACTGCAGCGTCTGAACATCAAGTATCTATTACACCTTTAGGAAAGCATGCATTCACCACCAAAAAAGGCATGCAGCCTGGTAAGGTTATTTCTAAGGCGAGAATTTAACTGTCAGGTGACATGAGCTTATACGCAATTTTCGCTTTGAGACTTATTCTATTATTAATAAAAAATGCCAAACTTCCACCTTTCGATGGACGGTCTAGACGAAAAGATCTGAATTTATTTAATTGAAAAGACTGATGCATTAAAAGCCAAGTTTCTTGCAGTGCAATAATATCTGGAGAAAATTTTGATGCCAAATATATTAGATCAGTTGCTGCAGAGTGAATCAATCGGCAATTCCAATGAGGAATTTTATGTGACCCTATTTTTGCTCTAAAATAGCCTCAGCGATGGCCTTGTTTAGAATATTTTCTTTAAGAAAATCAGCTTTAGACAGGGTGTTCTTCTGGTACTTTTTGTTTTTAAATTGACAGGTGCGATGCCTTTTTTGTATAAAGGGGATCTCGAGCGCTTTAGCGATCGGGAATCCATCTCCATTTCGTCTGAGTCCTCCACTTTCCTGGTAAGCACGCATTGAGATACGCTACCTTCCTCTACTGAATCTGCAGCTACCATAGGTTGCTGTGGCGTATCGGAGCCATACTTCTTTGAAATTTCAGGGAAGTCACAAATGTGAAGGGCTTCCGTAGCCTGTTGTGGCGTAGCAGAGTCATACTCCTTTGCAAACTCCAAAGAGTCACTAATGTTACGTGGTGCACTGAGGTTGTTTTCCGCTGTACCCAACATTTGAGCCATCTGGTTCGATAGAATCTGGACCAAGGACTAACAAAGATTCCCAGCGATGCGCTCCATTGCCTTCTCCACTGCCTTCTTAATCGCTTCCGCAATAGGGACAGAGTATGCCTCCTCTGCCGAACTGGCGGACCTTCGTTATGGACTGGTATTGGGCCGTCACTGACCATAATTCCGCCTGAATGATCTTCGGGTTTTTTCATCCGAATGATGCCGTCATTGTTCGGGACTAGAGCCACTGGAACCGATGATATTCCGTTGCACAAGAAAATATCCACTGGCACCTCCTTTGGATCCGTAGAAGCAGACCAAAGAAAAGTCCCTGGCCCTGGCGAAGATAAGGGCATCTTGTCTTGTCTGAATTGCACAAAAAACACTGATCAAACAACTATAGCAGTATAAGAAACGATGATAGATCAATTAACTAACAACAGCTACTTAATTCTTGGCCACATCCCGAGAGCAAGCTTCAACGGCCAGCCCTGAACGACGATCTGATTACAAGTATCACGCTGCAATTTTTAAACGCACAGTCTCTTTAGCTAAAGAACCATATGATAGAAAACATTATGATCACCTTTCAAAAGCTTGTAACAAAAAGGGGCTGTTCAGGTTCATGAAATCACGTAAAATGATGCCGTCTCAAAATAATATAGGGTTTGAGATTATGTCCTTGGAAGAAACAAAGAAATACTTAGAAATCATGGCTAAAGGCCTGGAGTGTAGTCGCAGTGATGTAAGACTGTAGGCTGTTTCCTCGCTTCTTTTTCTTCCTTTTCATGACGTCCAGTTTTGTCTTACTTTGTTTGAGCCAGACAGAAGATGGCACATAAGAATGGTGTATTGTTCGTTCCTCAGCTTCGTCTTCATTTTTAGAGCGCTGTTTTCTGGTTTAGCACTAAGCGCAATGGCAGGAGTTAGGTCAGATTACGAGACAATGTCGACGCGACGAGACACAAATTTTCTGTGGCTACCGCACAAAAGTGTAAACATTCGCACCCTTGATTCCCTTTATTGTCACCACTCACGAATGATCACGTGACCAGCCCATACTCGTATAGCCAGAGATGCGAACGAAGCTTAATGAAGAGTCTAGCTCGTCTTTGTTTCTCGATTCCTTTTCTAGGTAACTCATTGGCCTCTAAACATGCATCACCAACTCCCCCACATATTCCTTTTACTTCGGTACACCAAGAAGAAGGGTATACCGAGCACAAGCACATGTTCCTTGCAGAAGTGTTAATAACCTGCGTACGGCTGGATTTTTAAGTGAAGGGCGTTCTCGCGAGCATCCAACAGACGATCGCGGCCCTACTTCAAACAAAATGAGCGCATGAAAAATTCACTTCACCTTGTTTGTAGATTTCATAGCTTGAAACGTCAATCGTCGATTGTGCTACCGTGGCAACAAGGTTGCTTGTAGAGGTAGTTGTTGTTGTTTCCCTGTGCAAATGGCTCGTACCTAAAGGAAGGGATTGACCGATTATAAGGTAATTTTTCCCTATACTTTCAGCATTGCGTCATTCCTACAAAACTTTTGTAACCTAATTTTGATTTGAAATGCCCATATCAAGTTTGCAGAAAAAAATGAAGAGAAATGGTGAGGCCGTAATTTAGCAAGAAAATCGTTTAGTCGCAGTGATGCAAGACCGTAGGCTGTTTCCTCGCTCCTTCTTTTTCTTCCTCTTCGTGACATCCGGTTTTGTCTTACTTTGTTTGAGCCAGACAGAAGATGGCACATACCCACTGTGGGGGATTGGCAAGTCTGTCATAGTCTCAACCCTTTCGGCTCTAGCCGTGTCAATCGACACCACCGCACATTTCCTCTAGTATCTCGGAAACGTAACCAATACTGCTCATTCTTGAGGCATAGTTCTTAAATGATCCCCACTGCAATTGACATCAATATTGCGACGCGCTTGTGGAGGTACAGTGGCTAGAATAGGGAAGTGTGATGAAAGCGCAGGCTAGCGCGTAACGCCTTGGGAGGAAACCGCCAGATGGCGCTGGCACACGTGGCAGGTCAAATTACACTCCTTGCTTTCGTGTACTTGTGGACGGGAGCAAAGGCCAGAGAGGAAAACCAGGCAATGGTAGAGTGTATATCAAAGGACATTCAGGAGTTAGGAAGAGAGTGCGAAATAATTATACTAGGAGACATGAATGCGCACATAGAAGATATAGATGGGTATACCGAACCGACAGGCAAAATGATCATGGATATGTGTGAAAAGCTTGATTCGATCATTTGCAACAGTACCGAGAAGTGTGAAGGGCAAATAACATGGGAGGTAGGAAGGCTGCAGTCGACGATAGATTATGCATTGATGTCACATAGGATGTATGATAAGCTCAGGGGAATGCACATAGATGAAGGTGGCTCCAGAAGTCTGGGTAGTGATCACAAATGTATCAAGCTAAGTTTTGGAAGAGCAGTGAAAGTGGGAAGGAGACAAGATGAGCAACTACAGGAGAATTTTTATCCAGAAAGGCAAATTGAAATAGCCACTAAACAAATTGAGAAAGTAATCATGGAGGATAATAAGACAGTGTGGACATACACGAATCTAATTAGACTCTTTGAGCTAGAGCTTGCTAAGACGCGTGACAAGTCACCCCGGAAAAGAAGACACAAACCCAAAAGTTGGTGGGATGAGGAAGTTAAGAGAGCCATAGCAAAACGTCAGGAAGCCTCTAGGGAACACAGACATGCTAAGCAGCGGGGTGAACCGACATATGATGTTGAAAGAAAATGGGAAACCTTTCTAAGCTGTAGAAGGGATGCATCCCTTATGATCAATGAAAAGATTAGAAGAAAGGGAGCTCAGTGGCTGGCAGAAGTACATCAAAACGATAGAAAGGCAGCTGCGAAATTTTGAAACCATCTAAACTCCCTAAGAAATGAGACGAGTCTAGAGCAGAGTTTTATAACTACAGCCCAAGGTGCTAGGCTAGAAGGGGACGAAGCTATTGAATATATAAGAACAAGGGTGACAGAAAAATTTCAACAAAGAAGTACTTTATGCACCACAATAAACAAGGACGAATCAAGTCGTGCAATGGCTCCATTTTCACAACGAGAGTGGGAAAGGGCTGAGAAAAGGGTTCCTAGTAGTACATCAACAGGCCCAGATGGCATTCCAATTAGGCTGATAAAGACATTAGGTCCGAAGTCTAAGCAGGCTTTGAGAGAGGCAGTGAGCAAAATAATAATCGATGGTGAAGTTCCCGGTGGATGGAAACTTCGCAGGATGAGCATGATCTATAAAGAAAAGAAGAACAAAGCTGACATAAACAACTACCGTTCTATAACAGTGACATCAGTGGTCTACAGGCTGGCGATGCAGATTATAAAGGAAAGACTGCAGGCATAAATAGAAGATGAGGGGGTGCTGGGGGAACTGCAGAATGGGTTTCAGAAACACAGGAGGTTGGAAGACAATCTGTTCTCACTGACACAGTGCATCAAACTAGCAGAAAACGAACACAGGTCCCTGTGGCTAGCATTTTTGGATATCAAGGGAGCGCACGATAGCGTGGTTCAAGAGGAATTGTGGGGAATACTGGACACACTAGGCGTGGAACATGTAACACTAATCTTTTAAAGGGCCTCTATGAAGGTAACAAGGTAGTTATAAAGTGGGAAAAACAGGTATCCAAGCCTGCAGAGGTAAAACGGGGGCTTAGGCAGGGGTGCCCCCTGTCACCCTTATTATTCATGATGTACCTACAAGGATTAGAGGCAAAATTAGAGGGGAGTGGACTGGGCTTCAACCTCTCTTTAGTCAAACAAGGAAAACTTATTGATCAGGCACTACCAGCATTAATGTACGCAGATGATATAGTGCTAATGGCCAACAACAAGGAAGATTTGCAGAGATTGATGGACATCTGCGGTAATGAGGGAGATAGGTTAGATTTTAGATTCAGTAAGGAAAAATCAGCAGTCATGATTTTCAATGACAACGAAAGTAGTTAGCTTAGAATACAGGAGGTCACGCTAGAGATAACAGATAAATACAAATATCTGGGCGTATGGATAAGATATGGGACCGAGTACCTGAGGGAACACGAAATATACGTGACGACTAAAAGTAACAGGAATGCAGCAGTGATGAAAAATAGGGCACTGTGGAATTACAATAGGTATGATGTTGTGAGAGGAATATGGAAAGGGGTCATAGTTCCTGGGTTGACGTTCGGCAATGCGGTCTTGTGCATGAGATCAGATGTTCAATCAAGATTAGAAATTAAGCAACGTGGAATAGGTAGGCTTGCTTTAGGAGCTCACGGGAATACACCAAATCAGTGAGTACAAGGTGATATGGGATGGACATCATTTGAGGGCAGGGAAGCTAGCAGCAAGATAAAATTTGAGAAGCGATTGAGAGAAATGGGGGAGGAGCGTGGGGCTAGGAAGGTATTCAGCTACTTGTACATGAAGAATGTCGATACAAAATGAGGAAGCGAACCAGGAAGTTGACTGGTAAATACTTAGAAAACAGTAGATGGCCAAACCAAAAAGAACTATCGGTTAAGAAGAAAGTGAAGGAAATGGAGACTGACATGTGGAGAATGGGCATGATTAAGAAGTCCGCACTAGAGATCTATCGAACTTTTAAGCAGAAAATTGCCAAAAAAGGAACACTGATAATACTCGGGGTAGTTCTCTACTGTTTGAGGCTAGGACAGGAGTACTGCGAACCAAGACATATCGGGCCAAATACGAAGGGGTAGACACAGTATGCAGTGCGTGTGGAGAGGA
The DNA here is from genome assembly GCA_013436015.1 of Rhipicephalus annulatus. Classification (NCBI taxonomy): domain Eukaryota; kingdom Metazoa; phylum Arthropoda; class Arachnida; order Ixodida; family Ixodidae; genus Rhipicephalus; species Rhipicephalus annulatus. Next base: position 22,672 of record WOVY01000369.1, on the reverse strand, counting down.
AGAAGAAACTGCCGAACACTTGATAATGTTCTGTAAAGGGCTTCACCCTATAGTTCAGGATGATGGCGCAGTTTGGCGCAGAGTTTTTCAAAGCACTGGGGTTTAGGGACCGGGAGGGCAAAATAGACTTTAAGCAGGTAGACTTAACTAGAAGGAGATTATCTGATTGGTGGCTAAAGTCAAGGCACGAGTGAAAATTAAATTCTTCACTGCAAAGTACGAATCCTAAAACTTACTTTTTAAGGAAAAAAATACACTTCACCACGCCAATACACACCAATACACTTCATCGTGACACGGCGCGCGTGCACACCGGCGTTCGTTTCGTCGCGTCATGCCTGCATGCATCACTATAAAAATTTTACACTCATAAGGGTGTATTTTTTGTCCTATGGGCAAAACCCTGTTAGGGTGTCTAGGAACACCCTACACAGTAAGGTGTTTAGAAACACTGAAACCGTAGGTTGTGAAGAAACGTTACACCCTACTTTAATAGCTGTTTATTAACACCCATAAACTATGGGTGTTGGATGAAGCTACACCCATGCCAGTGGGGTGTAACACTAAAAACCCCCTCGAAACGATGGCAGTTATATGGATAAGCATACTTGATCAAATGAAGCGCAATTAACGGGACAACAAAAGCAGAGACACAGGAGGTGATGCTTAGCCTTGTGTGTTGAGGAGAGCCGTCATAGCACTTCATCACATATGCATCACTAACTGGCCCAAGCTTCAAGTGTTCTCAGGAAGAAGCATATATGAACCTCCTCTGCGGCTGACAGGGAAGAAGGAAGATACTGGTGTCAGCCACTGCACTTATACCTGCATGCATGCAGCTGATAAAATAAGGTGCCGTGGTCTTGATTGAGCTGCATAAGACCAGTGTATATATGTGTACGTAGACTGGGCCAAAAACTACAAAGTAGGATGCGGCAGGCACCTACACACACACACACCACAGTAGTGCAAGCAGTAACCTGTAGCATAAGGTTCAAACGAACATAGCGCTAAGCAAAAAACAATTGAGCCCATATTTACACATCTGCCTTTATTATAGAAAAATTGCGAATCTGACAAACAGGACTCTGAAGGCATTCTGTGAAATTTCGAAATATCTCACGTGACCAAGTTTTTTCTCTCTATACTAGAAATTCACTGTTTTCAATACAATAAATTTCAACAACTTTCAAAAACATTTGCGCTAGTCGGGCAACGGACTTAAAGGTATGGCATTGATTGACACCTTTACAATAGAAAAAACACATAGAAAGAGTAAGCGAGTTTCTGGAGTGACATTTACAGCCTATTATGTCTCGCAGTATAAATTTTGACATTAAAAAAAGAAAAAATTCAACAAGGTAGTGTAATTGGGGTTGTAAAAATGTAATGTCAGTGTTGGTATACTTCTGACTGCAAAACAATAGCTCGTCACTGCTGCTTGCACAATCATCTTCAGCTGCTGAGATGACTGGTGCCTTCGACAGAAGTGAGGCGGAGCTGTTTTTTCTGTACAGAAAATTTAATCCCGGAAACCTTAAATAAATACACAAGGAACAATGGCCGAAATTTTCACAAAGAGTGCAACATACAGTATGCACCCTGCATAACTAACTGCTTTCTTATGTGTAAGTATAAATTGAGTGCATAGCAAGCATATTCAGTCGCATTGGGCTCCACTGCAGCAGAGTCCTTCAATTTTACTGGTCACGAAACTGCTCCGTAACTCAATGGGAGAGCTTCATATGATGCGTTGGGTGGCCGTGCGGTGGCGCCACCATCTCACTGAGGGGATTCGTCGGGCTGGTCGGGCGGCGTTGCGCTGGCTCGAACGACGCTGCGATTTGTTTGCTTTGTGTGGGAAACGTGCATATCGTGCTGTTGTGATGCGGCGTTAGTGCAGCGACGATGCCGAACACGTGTTGTGTCCCGGGATGTCGTTCCGGGTACAAGGGCAGAACAGAAAAAGTTTCCTTGTTCTGTTTACCCAGCGACGGCGTGCTGCGCGAGAAATGAAAGCGCTTAATTCCAAGGCAAGAAACGGGTGACTTTTGCTTCGACTCTAAGTATGTGAGAGTGTGCGAGAAGCATTTCGATGACAGCGACATCATCCGCGCAGATGAATTTGTGGTGAATGGCGAAAAAGTGTCACTTCCGCGCGACAAGCCCCTTCTGAAGCCTTGTGCCATTCCAAGGAAGTTTGACGGCTTGCCAGCGTATTTTACGAAGCCGAAGCAGCGGTCACGGACCCTGACAAGAAGGTCCCCAGCGAAGCGACGTCGTGAGTCGTCCTCATGTGCCAGTAAAACAGAAGTTCACGTCAAACAAGGCACATCGGGTGCCGCGTCGTGTGATGAAGGGGAGTTTACGTCCAATGTTGTTTTAACTTTCTTGCCCGTGCAGTGATTATATCGGTGAAATTTCGAAGGAGTGTGTGAGCTGAAAATGCGCTATTTGAAACGATTTTTAAATTGTTTTGCAGATCTTGCACTGCCCACAGATCTTGTCGGCGAGGGGCCAACGCGCACTTCGGACTCGGCGTGCCAGACAGATGAATTTACAAGCCCTCTCGCCGAGGTTAAACTGCTGAAGTGCCAACTTCGGGCAACGAAACAACAGCTGATTTTGTGTCACACGAAATTGGCCAAGATGAGAGTGCAAGCGAGCAAGCACAAAAAACTTGAAGAAAGCCTTCAAAAAATGTCAACCCGCACGAAGTTGATTTTTGATGAGGGCGTGATGAAGGCGAATGAAGGCGAAAGACACCAGAAAAACGTTTCTGGTGTCTTTGTGCTTTCACTTCAATATATAGGATTCAGATTTGGGTGCACGTTAAAGAACCCCAGGTGGTCAAAATTTCCGGAGCCCTCCACTACGGCGTCTCTCATAATCAAATGGTGGTTTTGGGACGTTAAACCCCACAAATCATCATCGCTCAGGATTCGTTTTTTGTTTTGTAACCATGCGTGGCCGCTTCCGGTTTTTTATCTGGTGTTTCAACTGAAGCGCCCGTTTGCTTTTTTTTTGTACGTCGCGTCGGGCAATATTGTTGATATGGAAAGGTTGTCACCTTGTCACTAACTTGATTTCTTGTTTGCTCGAAAATATTCTCGACCCTATTTTCATGGATCGAAAATTAATGACGTCCCGAGAGCAATTCATGCATAGCAAATGCCACGTGACTCACTTTATCGATGTCTTCTGTGCAGGCCACGCTGCGGACTGCTTCTTTGACGTTTGCGTTTCCTTCTAGTCTTTTGCAGTTCGCTTTAATAAACTTCATTCAGTAGAACTTTACGTTTGTCTTTGTTGCGTGGCAATATTTTGTTTCGTACGTGTGCTACACATCAAAGCGCAAACAATAAACTTTTGTACGCTGCACCACGCTCTTTTGTCTCCCTTCATAATATTGAAATTTATTTTTGTAGCATGTGATAAAAGTTTGCGCTTCCTTTTTTGCAAGGATTGAAAAGCAGGTTCGCGCAAAGACACACAGTGCAACATACATCATTTCGTGTTTTGATCCTTTCCCTTTATGCAGCGCTTTTAAATGTTACTGTACCACCTCATCGAAAAGAGAATATTACGGGGGTATCTGGGTGCTCAGCGCATTCCAGAGCACTCAACAGATTCATTAAAAGCCTACTCTGAAGGACGCGTACCTGCTTCTTTTCAGTTTTTTTTTTTGCGTTGCATTATTGATAGGCCCGCAGCAGTCCACAGCTACGGAGCTACCGTATGTATTGTGGTTACAAAGTTTTTTTGAAGGAAACAAACAAAAGATATTTTAAAATCGGTAAACACGGCGCAGCGCTTGCGCCCGAAGACGCGAAAGCAGTTGCCGTTCGTGGCCGAGGTCTGCGGCGATTTATTCGAAAAAAATAAAACCCCATTGGAGGCAGGTGGTATACACAATAATTGGGCGATTCATCGCTAGCAACTACAAAAAGAAAAAAAGAAACCCAGCGCGCAGAGACCAGAAGCAGCGAGCGTTTTCATGCCAAAAGCTGGCACGCGCGGCGGCTGGATCCCCTCAGTGCGACGGTGGCGCCAGTAGTGGCGCCCGCGGACCCTATATGAAACTAGCGCCGAAGTTTCGTGACCAGTAAAGCATTGAAGGACTCTGACTGCAGTTAGAAATGCTAGAAAAGGTATGCTGAGCAATAACTGCCATAAAAAGCGCGCTGTGGCAGAATCATTATAGCTTTCGTGTCGTAGATATGAACCTTACTTCACCCTTTCAGCTTGCTCTCGCAGGCAAATAAAAAGGTGCTGCTCCAAGTTGATAATGTTCCATTAGCTGCATGCATCAACCAATCTTAAGTGAATGTCAAGTTCTATGCTTAAGTATGCATCAACACAGCTGCATGTGTATTTCTGCAAATCTACCATGGTACTTATTCGATTAGTTTGTTAAAACGAATACAGTACGACACATAACAACATACACATATTTTATCTGTATTGCACAAAAGCACAGTTCCACTGAGCATACATGACGGTATGCGCATTGAAAAGGTATTCAGTGCGGGTAACATGTAAAGTTAAGTACTGTACAGTTACGTATTAAAATGCGAATGATGCTAGTGTTCTTGAACTGGCCTCCCATTTACACGATTATGTAATGGAAGAATTGGCTGTTGGGTCATTCCACATCAGACGTCCCAGCCAATTTGGCGACCACATCAAATGTATTCGAAAAAAAAATCGCGCTGATTTTACTGCATTAAAAAAGGTAATTGCTAGAATATTTCGCAGAAAAATAATTTTTTGGTCCCGTGGCTGCCTCCTGAACTTTCCGGAATCTCGTCTGGATGTTTGTGAAAAATTATTTCATAAGTATCTCTTCTTCCGTGCCAAATTTGGTCTACAAGTTAAGTGAAGGGCTTGCGTAAAGTGTTTGAAGCTCAGTAATATTATTACGATTTTTCGACCATATACGCCTCAAATAATTTAGCCGAAATGTGTTATATCTGCATTTTTCTGCATTTTTCTATATCAATACTTCACTTTGAATGAATATCTGAGGAGTGAATACTGAATCCACAAAAGGCATGTTTAAAGGAAAAAATATTTTAGACCTCTCAAGCTGTCAAACTTTACGAGAAAAAAATCGCAAATTTCACAAAATAGTTGTTTTGCCTATAATGAGACGCAACTTGCACCATTTGGTGGTTGAATTAAAATAGACATTGTACCTAAATCGAAAGCAAATAAACAGTTCTTTTCATGTGCCAAATTTTGTCATAGCAATTTATGTTTTGAGAAAAAAATCACAGCATACCCACGGAGTGAATGATGATGAGTGGGGCGTAGTGTTCGTCCGTCCGGACGCACAAAGGGATGGACAGAGTCTGACGCCAGTATGAACGGACAGTAAGACGGACGGACTCACGGACAGACCGCCACACGGAAGCCCGGACGGATGGATGCACAGACGAATGGACGAAAGTACAAATGTACGGACGAATGATTCGCCCCACGAATCATCATTTTGTCCGTGTATATGCTGTGAAAGCCACTAACGCTATCTATGTGCAACTCATCAAGTGGCTACTTAATACTTGTACGACTACCATGGAGGGAGCGACCCACGGCCTCAGGAGCTTTGCCCCTAAATGATTTTTGAAGTTCCAAGTTCCCTATTTGCCATTTGGTCATACGGCAGCCGAGGCCTGAAGTTCCCCATTGCCGCTGATGGAAAAATTCAAAAAGTATTTTATTCCTTGAAATAGAAATTGTAACGATGAAACTTGTCATATACAAAGAACTGTTTGTTTGCTTTCAATTTAGGTAAAAGGTGATTTCTAATTGGACCACCACACGGTGCAAATTGCGTCTCAATACGGACAAAAATGACAATTCTGTTAACTGAGTGATCTTTTCTCGTTGAGGTTAACAGCTTAAGATGTCTAAAAATAATTTTTCATCAAAAAATTTTTTCTGTGAAGTAAGTAGTCACAGCTTACATGTTCATACAAAGTGCAGTATCGCAATGAGAAAATGCAAACATAACACAATTTGGCTAGATTCTTGCAGACGTATATGGCCGAGAAATCGTATTAGTTATACTGAGTTTCAAACACCTTACATATGCCCCTTTACTTAACATGTACCAAACTTGGTATAAAAAAAGGAGCGGTACTTGTAAAATATTTTTTTTCGCAAACAACACTCAAATAACATTCTGTAAAGTTTGAAAGGCAACCATGTGACCAAAAACTTTTTTCACCGAAATATTCAAGCAGTTTACTGTTTTCATTGCATTAAATCAGCACAATTTTTTTTTCAAACACATTTGCCATAGCCGCGAAATTGGCTGGGAAATTTCGAATAAAGTGACCCTGTTACCTTCACTCAATGACCATTGCATACTGCTAAATTATGGCCATTTGTTTCCATCACGCTGTCAGGGTGAGAAAGCTTAACTCCTTCCCGATGCAGTGTAGGCTGTTCAGTGGCTGTGCGTGTTGTGTTCCCAGATAAATATTCTGCCCAGTCTTACATTTTGGCTGTAACACATGCTTAGATACCGTGCAGTATGTATAACATTAAAGTGTTTTTGTGCAACAAAAAAACTAATAATACGCTTCACATAGCGAAAACACCTTTAACATCTGAAGTACTTAGCGAAGTTAAACGCCAAAGCGAGCCGATGGCAATAAAACTTCGAATAACAAGAATACCATAAAAGTTACACATGATGGAAACAATCTGAATAAAATGTGCTCGAACGTTAGCAGTTATGTTCAAACAAGCGTTTGCGCTGTTCGAGTAGGCAATTCGACCACACACACAGACGAAAGGTCTGTTCAAATATAAGTTCAGCTTCAGTGCTCGATCCGCTACACAGGCACGGCTGTCGGCAGTGTCACGCTACGTTGCGGGTTTAACGAAAATACCGGTGAAGACAAATTTAACAAAATTGAATGTATTATCAAGTAGGCAAACTTCGCGAGGCACACCTAACGCGAAGCAATATGCTGTGTTGTCCCCCGACGCATCAATCCGAGTTATCACGGTAGTGTTACCGCACAAAACGAAAAAGAACCGAAAAGAACGTCACGGACACCACACCCTTGTTTTCCGTTCTCGGTCTTTTTGTGCATTAAGAAAAAGAAAGAGTAAATGAACTGCCAACATGCCCAAGCATATTCGTCTTAGATACGGTTGATCTTAGAGCTAACAGGCACCGTCCCCACACATGTATCAATTAGTAAACTAAAATTGATGTGCATAACGGGCGGGCCCCGTTAAAAACGGCTGCCAACAAAGCACACCGCAAAAATCTGTTCCATTTCTTCGCTGAACCTCAGCGGCGCATGCTCACTCTGCTTTGTACTCCAAACAATCTAAACAAACAAACAAAAAAACTTGCCCACATTCACACTTCGCCATCATCCCCGTGAAACAGTTGGGACAAATATTCTCGCTAAGTAAACAAATGCTGATTTGTCATCAACTAGTTGAAAACAAAATAGTTTGAAGGCGTTATTCTCATGTTCACGCAGTTAAAGCGCTGAACGGAACAACGTGAGAGCGTACTCACTATTTCACTTCGAGTGCTCCACAATATGAATCCACAGGTCCAGTCTTCAGGATGGTGCACCTTCGCAATAATCAGCACTGACAGAACACACAGGTCGAGCATAGAGCGCAGGCACAATTCGAACTAAACACCGACTAATAAACTTTACCGATCGAGAAGCCACTGCACCACACACACACACACGGGAGGGTTTTGCGCCAGCGCACGCAGTGCCATGTAAGACGATGTCGGTCCCCGTCCCGCGCTGTGCGCCCGGCGCGCAGCATTACCGGGCAGCCACGAAGGAAGGCGGGCAGCCAAGGTTGTCTACGCGACGAGACTTGATGGCGCCTTGTTGCGCTCTCAGACCGGCTGGATGCGGTTTAACGCTAGCTCCGGCCCTCTGCTGATAACGCGGGTGCTGCTTTTTTTTTTCTTTTTGCGGCAGTGATTCGTTGCGTAATACTCGTTCTTCAACAGAGCATCTGAATCGTAGTGAACATTGTGATGGTGCAGTGCTTCCAGCACGAGCTACTAGTCAGAACGCGCATTTGTAATATTCAGCAGCAATATTTAGCGCACCTTCACCGACCTAATGCAGTGAATTTTGGTAAAAAAGCTAAGCTGATGCTTTTTGCTCAGCTCTATGGGTCTTAAGGGACTGCACATTCAGGGTCACGCAGGCGATATTTTATCAGCACTTTCATTTCGGTAAAGACATTGCAACATTGCATGCATCGGCCGTCACACTATTCGATGACCACATATTGCCACGTGCGTACTGCTAGGAAGACGAAGACGACAGCCCATACGCGCATCTGCACGCTTTTATGCAGCAAGCAATAACAAGAAAGAAGAGGAACGCTCTGGCGCTTAGTAAATAAATATACTGACCTGCTGCTACTTTCTCAAGCTGTTAATTACCACTTCTGTCTTCACGTTGCGGCAATACTTTTGTACTTAGCTTGCCGTCCTTGGAACAAGACCGCAGCTGAAAAGGATTTCAACAATGTTGTTTTCTCACTACCTAAAAAGCAAAGCTTTGACCGCGCCACGTCTGCTGGGGAAGTTACATAAATTAAAAGAAGGCGATCCACAAAAAAAAAAACGGAAAGAGAGAGATAGCTTGAGAATGCGTTTCGGCTCCTCTGAGGAGAGCTTTGTTCGCAATTTAGTCAACAAGGCTCCCGTCATTCTGAGCAAGGCTGCGTAAAGGTCACCGAAATGTCCTTATTCTGCATTTTCCTTTCTGGTCGGTGTCCTCTTTCTAATTTCCATGACACACTTTTAAGGACACATGAAGAGGAACATTTGCTACAGTAATTAACTAAAACGTGCCTGCTAAAAATACATGACGTTAATGTTTGTTTTTAAGGTACCTGATGGCCTTCGGTGACGTGGTGGTTATGGCTAAACAACAGTGCTGTTGTTGTTGTTTGTTTTTGTTTTTTTATAGGTGGCGGACGTTTTATCTCCAGCTTTAAAAGCTCCTATCTTATGGGGGACGAGGGAGTGTTCTATGCATGACTACACTAATGTGCGCAACATTAACTTGTTCAGGCAAATCAGTGCACTTTGTGAGTGTTGACTTATCATGCAAATGACACAGATGAAAGAAGCAGGTACAGAAGAATTGGCCCTTACGCTATTGAACAAGTGGCGCTCCTATTGTATCTTCCATCTTATAGTAGTTTGCGTGCTTTATCGATGAAAACTGCGTTTCGGTCACATTACTTTCTGCTTCGATTTATTACTAGACTCGCAAGCAGCTAGTAGTAGGAGCCTTGCTGGTATCAAGATGGTTAATGTATACTAACAGTGTAAGCAAAACGGCCCGAAAATTTCGTCCATTTGTATACCCTTGTTTACGCACGTGTGCTCAGATTTGGGTGCACGTTAAAGAACCCCAGGTAGTCGAAATTTCCGGCGCTCTCCACTACAGGGTCTCTCATAATCGTATGGTGGTTTTGGGGCGTTAAACCCCACATATCAATCAATCATTTGTAGCCTTGTTCATTACACCCCAAATATAAGGGTGTAAACGGGGTGTTTTGAGGTTTTTTTATTCACGAACACCTTAAATTTTAAAATTAGAATGTAAGAAGGTTGTTCATATGAGCGCTTTTAATGCGTACGCCCATCTTACATCTTTTATGGTGTAAATGTTTTTGAGGTGTGGTCACGCCAGGCGCCGGTCCTGCATTATACTCGCAGGCGCGCGGCGCGCCGCGTTGCTTTGGCGCATGCGTTTTTCAGCGCTTCCGGTCTCCCTCCGTCATGACAAGAGGGAGACGCAGTGTTGTCCGTGTAACGCATCGGCACGAAATGCAGCATGTTGCATTTCGAGCCAGTTGCCATTGGGATGTGCCAATGAACGCTGGTCGCCCCGGTTGCGCCTGGTGTGAGACTACAGAGTTGTCGCATTTTGCTAACGTATAGCGTCGCTGTTCCCAGCGTGCGCGCGCGTGAACGTCATGGTGGAGTATATTAGGCTCTTCTTCATAATGCACTCGTGGCCGTTTCGCTAGCTCCCCATATACCAACTTTGGTGTGGCGTGACGTCAGTGGATGACGAAGGTATATGACTGGTGCAAACATGATAATCATGACTCGCGTCTCATGCAAGAACATGAAAACATACCATGTTCATAACGCGCTCATGACCGTTTCGCTAGCGTCACTTATACTGAGTTTGGCATCTCGTGACGTGAATAAATGACGAAGGTAAACGACACACCTAAACATGATAATCATGACGCGGAAGTCGTGTGCGACATAATTTACCTCTACTTCGTAACGTTGTGGCGATTTTGAAGTGACATAGCCACCTTCCTCATTTGTGCTTCGCATATCATCGATTCACACTGTACGTGGTATCAGCCATTTTTTAGAAAACAAAGCGCGTGGCTCTGAGACGGGTGTGCGCGCCCGTCTCAGAGGTGATAAGGTGTAGAACGCAAGTCGACGGGTACGTGCCACCGTCGTGTCGTCTTAGCAAAGCGTTGGAAACGATCGCCTTCTCGTGCAAGCGTTGCATGGTAAGCGCAGCGTGATAAGCCCTACGGTCCTCGAAATTACTTATGTGTGCCTTTTCTAGTAAAATACGCACATGCAGAATATATACGTGTTGTTGTGGTGCCCCAGACATGCGCAATAATTGCTTTTTAATTGACAAAATTGCGCAAGTATGAACGCTAAACCTTGAGCAACATTGCATGGTGGATGCTGCGGGTGGAGTCGGCCGTTTCAAGTACCCGGCGCCGTTAAGAAGGGACAACCAGACAAATGTACAGACAGACAGACAGACAGACAGACAGACAGACCCAAAATTTTTGCGTTGAAGTTCCCCAAGAAAGACTATCGTCTTAAAAAAAGCAACGCACCGGAGAGGAGGCGGCGAGGGGAAAACAGATGGCGGTACTTTTACGAAGCGTAGGGGCTTTAGGTACGTGTGGTAAGACTTTTACACGTGCTTCCATCTACAGCACAACAAGCAGCATTGCGATATAGGTACGTGTGGTAAAACTTTTACACGTGCTTCCACCTACAGCACAACAAGCAGCATTGCGGCGCTTCGGATGCAGTTTCAGGGGGTGCTTTTCTCACCTCCAAACTTGTAGCCAACATACTAGAGCCATCGGAAGCCCCAACAACGGAGGTCAGCTATGAGCCTTCCAGAAAAAGCATCATGCGGCCCTCAGGATTGGCCTGCCCGTCCAAACGGGGGATGAGCACACTTCGCAACAGTCGCGTCTCTCTGGACCGATCAGATAAAATAACTTTATTTAGTGCCCTGCGAAGTTATGAAAGAGGCCTGGATGCCACCTAGACTGCAGTCAATGGTTCCTGGCTCAAGATAACTTCCTCTGCTCGCTTAACGGCCGAGAGTTCGCGCTTCATGTCCAAGCTGAGCAACGCGAGCTCCCATCGCACAGGGTGATTGTCACTGTTTATGTCTTCGTAAACTCGCATTATAGTTGACTATGCCTGTGCATCTGTGTAGTGTATGATCAAAGGCGACTGTGGAGTCGCAGTGTTTGCACTGTCTACAGGGTGCAAGTCTCGCCAGTCGGTGAAGCTTACTTTAGTTGAAAATAAAGGAAATGCGAAAACAGAAATCAAAAACGTAAAAGGCACAATAAATTGCAAATCAGCGACGGTTTTTTTTTTGTTGCTTGTCAACGCTGACACAAACCCACTATAGGAGATTGGCCAAGAAAGCTTGTAGTAGCCAACGTGTGAAGACTATACAACGTCACGTCAAGTTAATTAAAAAAGTGGCAAGAACCAGATAATTTTAATGAAGGACTTTTTAATAAATTGTTACGATTGATTTATTTACGGAAAAGGAAAAAACAATGAAGCAAGGTGAACTTATTGTGGAATGGTATTCGAACTGTAGTGCAATACAATGAAGCGGCACATTTGAATTAGGGATCAATACGGAAAAGTAAAGTAATAACAATCTACCGAAGGAAGATTTCAACACTTAAACTTCTTTGAACCTTATGACGAACTCCTGCAATGCGACAGTATTCTTCCTGTCGCTCTGGCAAAGACACAAAGCTCTGATAAAAAGCACATTTTGCGCATTTAAGCCTATTCGGACAAGGCAACAATTGGCACCTCAAAAGTTTTTGTGTAAGGCAAAATATCTATTACGGGAAGTGAGGTAATGTTCGCTTGACTCATCTACTGCGCAAAATGAACAATGAGGGGAGGGCACCAGACCAGCTCTGTGTAAATGGAAATTTAGCTGTAGAATTTTACAACGCAGTCTAGTGATTGCGACTTCCATTCCTCAAGTTTGACATCTTTTGCTATTTCAATGATTCATGAAGTGCTTGAGTTTTGGTGTGGGCGCTAATGAAGCCGGTGCGGAAAATTCTTCTAACAGCAGTTTGCTTCTTGATAAAACACCTATTGGGAGTTTGGATGCCGGTAAGACCTAATACCAGGCCCATTTAAAAAAGGTTTTGCCAACGCATCTGCCATTTCTTTCACAAATAGGCCCTTATGCCCTGGAACAAGGAAACTGCTGTTTTGAAAGCACTCTGAGGATGCGAGGTCTAGTTTGAAGTAAGTGAGGCACATACTGATATTCAACCCGTCAAAATACATCCGATCTTACTGCTGCCAATATTTTATGAACTAGAATCATCACCCAAAATTCTGCTTCATAAATGGATACAAAATCTGGAAGGCAAATATAAAGTACCAATTCAGGATGGGAGAAAAAATACCCCTTCCACAATTTTATTCCCTTTGATGATGGTGATGATGCCTCCACTATGGCTCTTGCCCACTCAGGGGGATTAGCCAAGAATTGAGGATATGAAATTTAAAGCCTTTCGAATGATACCTAATCCTAACAGGATCGAGGAGGATAAAGCACACGTAAATACAGAAACAGTGCAATATTTCTTTTTTTTTGCTATTTCGACCAGACGGAATAATATATATATATATCGAATTGAAATTGCAGTAATTTCGAACACGTTTAAAATTGATGTTTAGAATTTGCTTAATAATAATATAATAACAAATATGCAAATTCGAATTTAGAGGCGCATTCGTTTTGTGTCACGAAGATAACTGCAAACAGCATTAAATGCATTGCTGTGGCTGTAGCCCAGAACCGAAGCACCAAAAGAGAGTATTTTCTCAATGGTGAAGGGCAGCCAAAGGTTAGCAAATGGGATGGCAAGAAGACGTTTTCTCAATAGACTGTAACGGTGACATGACAAAAAACAATGGTCGATTGATTCCAGATATGTACAAAAGCTGCGTAGGGGAGATATTCCCAGACCAGCCCTGTGCGAATATAGATTCAAAGGGGGCACACGACATCGCAGTCTTGTTAACATGACTTCCAGTTGTCTAGTATGACACCAGCCGGATTTCCATCGATACTTCAAAAGTCTAAATTCAGTGCTTGGTGTTACTGATTCTATGGCATAAGCACTGAGTGCAAATTTTCGATATCTTATAGCCGTTATACTGGGCAGCACCGGAAGCACAGAAAGTATTGGGCCATTTAATGCCATTCAAGCTATTGAGTCCGCCATTTCATTTAACTTTAACCCTCAATGTCCAGGTATCCATAATAATTTTAAGAGCTTAAGCTGTGGAGGAATTAGCGTAAGGAATGTCCTTAGTGCATCTGATTGAGATGAAGCTGTCAGTGACGTACATACGGACAGAAAGTCTGTAATTATTATTGCAATGTGGGCATCCAAAGTTAGTTTTTGTAGTGCTAGAACGATTGCCAGAAGTACAGCTTCAAAAATAGGTGTAAAGTCTGGCAGTCTTACTGAAAACTACCAGTCAAGTGAAGTAGAGTAAATACCTACTCCTGCCTTCTAATCTATTACTGAAGCATCAGTGGCTATTACATTAATTGTTTCCACGTGTGCAAAGTAATCTTGCAAGCGGCTATTTGATTGAAATTTAGGCTTACAGGAAAACTGATTGAAATTTAGGCTTACAGGAAAAAAATGTCATCATACTTTATGATGACATTTTGATTTGGCTCGTTTGCTGCTGGTATATCTCGAATTTTTACGTTTATTCTGTCTAGTTGCTTCTGGACAAAATTAATTTGTGGTGTATGAAAACGTGGCCAATGAGCAAGAAAGAAAGAGTCTGGGTCGTTAATGAATACATATTCTGATCGTCTTACCGAATAGCTATAAAATTTTAGATAAGCCTGAACAGTCAGGATACAGAATCGACAAGGCAAGGTTGCTAAGCGCGCCTTCTGGTACGAAACATTGTTCGCAGCAAACTTAGGGAGCCCTAGGCATAGTCGCAGGGCCTCACGCTCCAAAACAATCAAAGGTTTAAACTTATAAGCTGCGCCACCTGAGAATAACACACATCTAAATTTTAGTGTCAGCAAGCATGTCTTCTTCTTCGTCTCCTTTCTGTGTTTTCCCAGCTTTTCTAGCATTTCAACTTGAACCAGCCATCCCTGTTTTACCCTTTGTTTCTCGCACTCCTAAATTTCAAGCAATGAGACTGTTTAATTATTTGAGCCACATCATGTTATGAACCACAAAAACCAACTAGATGACGTCATGCACGTGGGCTACTACCACGAGTTAAAAAGAAGAAGAAGACTGCTTTCGTTGTGTGCTTTGGCGAACGAGAGCAAGTGTGACGAGCAAAACCCTGCGTATACGCTCAACGAATATTGGTACAATTATACCACAATCGGCAATGAAGACATTTCCAACTATGGAAACTACAAACGAGGTACAGTACTTTTTCAAAGCCTTATGTTACTTGAGCTTGAACTATCGTCGCCCCGTCAATGCTCTTGAGGACGTACCTGGTCCTAAATTCGATTTTTTTGAGCTGATGAGCCCAAATGGGAGTTCATAGATCTCCGCCACACAAATAACGTATACGATAGCGTCACCTTGAGTGTGGGGCCTGCCACTCACTGCTCCTCAAGCAAAGATGACAAGCTTACCCGTCCTCTGACAGGGTCTGGAAGAACGCTATCACAGGGAGGGGGTAGCGTAGCTCTACTAGTAACTGTAAACTTTCATCGTACGGATGCGGTCACGAGCATTCACACACACGCTACCTCGGCATACAAAAGAAAACGACAGCTACACTTCTCCGCAGGTCCTGCTCCCAACGCGAAGTGGCGAGATGACTACTGAAAACAGAATCCCTATTTAAAAATCTTGGTACTCTTCTTGAGATATTGAAGTGGTCTATAGCGCTTTGATTCTCAACCGAGAGTCTACGGGTCTCACCAGGACGATTCATATGCGTGACAAGTCCGGACTCATGAGATAGATTAACGCATACTTTCTGTTTTAGGGTACATGTTTCTTGGAGTAATGGATAAAGTTATTGCATACTAGGGGAGCACGCATAAAGGCAGGTAAATGGTGATTACGTTAAGAGGACTGGGGAATGCCGATGACATTTGTCCTGTGGTCAAGGCTACTACCTATGCGTATTTAAGTGGCAATCTAAGTTGACCAAAAGGCAGATTCTGTGCTTCTTTAGGCGAAAGTGCTCAAGAAACCCCCAGACTATTTTGTAACAGAAAATGAGAATATTGTGAGCATTCTTGTTATGAGCAGCTTGGTGCCCTAATCTGTTTCTATTCCATTTTTACAATAAAAAACTTTTACTACATCACAACCACTGTGCGTTTACTGCCGCTGCCGGGACCACCATCGCCAGTGGCAATTTTCTCAACCATTATCGAGGGATAGAAAAAAAACTAAATTAGACAAACATATTCAATATATAACGAGGTTCTGACCTGGGTTCTTACGGGACAGCCCATTATTTTACCACAGAGTCAAGCCAGTGCTCGGAACTCTTGCGCGCAGAAACCTTATACAAGCGTTACATAAGCAAGCACTCGCGTTAACATATACGTAATATAGCGTCGTAAAAGAATGAAATACTAACCAGGCATCACAAAATGTGATTCATGGAACGAGTGCCTCGTTGCGTGCCACTAACCCCTTACAAAGAGTTCAGCCATAATTATTCATCATTATTAGCCACTGAGTTGGTTACTGCAATAGTGGGTACCATGCAATCGTACTTGTATTAGTAACCCAAAGAAGGTTTGCATGGTTTCCATGAATGGTGCTCTTGCAGGCTTCGCTATGGCTGTGCAGAGCTGGGGCTTTTTTTAAGACAACAAAATTTAGCTCAGAATCCGTGTGATAATGGTCCATTCTTCGGTGTTCGTAAACTAGTGAGGAAGCTTCAGCGCATTTGGTTGAAAAATAATTGATAACGGGCATCGTTTATAAACACGCGAGTGACTCGAGAATCTGAAAACGGTAGTGCACTCCCTAGTCGCGACGTAACAAACCACTTCTTTTTCAAGCGTCTTTATTCCGGCCAGTGATACTGTTTCATGATCAGCTGCACGTGCTATGTAGCTATGAGACCTTTCTTTTATTAGGCATATAATATAGAATAGTTTCAAGCGGCTGAAACTTAAGTAGAAGATGACGGCTCCACTTTTTGAAGCACATGGCGTGACACACTCTATGACCTATTGGCAGTCAGCGGCGGTGGTTGGGGTTTAGAGCCGGTGTCATCTGGGGCTCACTTTGCAACGAAATGTGGTTACAATATATTTTTGTACATGTAAAAATACTGTGGGGCCTCTGCTTCTTTATTTTATTGAAACATGCAACTGGGTAGGTCACTGCACCCAGGCCCCTCTAACTCTTTTTCCAACAAAGATGTATACCTCTATACCCCACAATGGTTTAGTCTTTGTGGGAAAAACGCAAATTGCTAAGCCCTCAAACTGCAAAAAGAAGACAAAACGGACGCTCAAACGCACTTTCTTTTGTGCTATAACATGCGCCGGCTCCTTGCGATATCACCAGGGACGCTGAGGAAGAGCATTCGGAGAAGTAGAGAGATGAGATGACGAGCGCGTTCGCTGTAGACTCGTGCACACGTACACGCCATCACTACGTTCTGGCACCTTGTTTGTACGACGACACTGTAACAATAAAGCACAAAAGCCACATGTTTGTAATCAGGAACTGCACCGAATTTAGTATTCGTTCTGATAAGGAGAACCACAGAACTAGCCTAAAAAAACAAAAAACTAAACGGCGTAGTTGGTTGAGAAAATGACGCTCATTTTTCCAGCACAATGTGGAACACTGCGCAGTGCTTGGGCAAGGTGAAGTGGCAAAGAAAGAAGACATCAAAAGAATGGATAGAAAAACAGCCAGGGTCTCGTAGATTGATTGTGGCAGATAAAGTGCCTCTGAACAATGGAAACAGCCTCTCATGCGTTCCCGATAATTGGTACGTCGAAACTGCTCTGCACTTTATGCGAGTACTTTGAAGGACGTAAAATCAACCTTCCTTTTCTAAGACTGTTTCTCACCCTCATATATAAAAGGTTGACCTCATATATAAAAGGTTGACCTCATATATAAAAGGTTGAACTCGTTCAGTTCATTCTAAGACTGCCATGAGTTGACAACAAAAAATAGACATCAGAAGAAAAGAGTAAATTTAATGCTCGTCGAAAAAATAATCCATCCTGATGAGGGTGTTCGCGAAACCAATCGTCACGAAATCGCAGCGACGACAAAGCGATCATCACTACTATTGCTCCCAAGGGTCAATGAGGCATACTCCTCCTACTGCCCCCTTTCAAAATGTGTGGTCTTTCATGAAACCTTTACTAGACATTCATGCTGCAGGGCGAGATGGCGGCCACTTTTCAAAAGGAATTCAAGATTGAATTTTAGCACAAGTCTGAGGGTGTTCTGCCTTGTGGTACACTCGTAATCTTGTGCCCTAGTATGTATTTATATACATCGTATTGGCATGGCGATACACAATAGTGCCGCTTGCGCGGCTCGCGTGACCTGACAACTGATTATTTGTTTGTCATCTAAAAGTAAAGCAACGTAATATCTTTTAGGAGCGTGCCACTGTTCTTCCATAGCGAGTGCATGGTAGAAGAAAGGAAAAAAAACTTAGCTCTACGTGATAGCTGATGAAAAACCTTACTCTAATCTAAGTGTTTGCGCGAAAAGGATAACTACTTTGCAAGAAATGTAACCGAGTATGCACGCATCGATGAACTTATGTGCGGAAAGAGTTGGGAAGGTTTTGACATTTTATTTCTGCAGGAGCTATATTTCCCGTCGCAGGCGTTTGGCGGCCCTCAAGCGACTGAGCCCTCCTTGCTGATGTCAACTGGCAGCTTTGAGCAGAGCACTACGGAGACGGACAGCTCGGGAAATGCAAGCTGGTTTCCCATAGCATCTTGCGTGCTCGGTTTGGTTCCAGGTGTTGTAGCGTGTGTGATCCTCACCGTCTATTTTCTCTCATCTGACCCGGGACTCAAGACGACCCTTGAGGTAAGAAGACCTGCTTTCAACGTTAAGCAATTACGGCAAGAAACAGAAACAAATTAAGGCAGTTCGACAGCAGTTGTGTCAAGCCTCTGAGAAGTGTGAAGCTGAGCGGCCTTTTTTGTTTCTCTTCGGTTTTCTCTTCCTTTCATTATTCATTTCTTCCATGTTCTCTTTTTCAGTTTTGCCTGCCTTTTTTCTGTTTATTTCTGTTTTACTTTCAAATTTCTTCTTTATCTCTCTCTTCGTATTCGTCACTTCCTTCCTATTTTTGCTTAAATATTTTACGCGCATTACGCCAAGTGACATCGACAGCACACGATCACAGCCTAGCGCAAAATACGGCAACTCAACCCTCTGAAATATTCCTCACCCATAACAAGCAGATGAATTGAGGAGTTAAAAGAATCTACGAATAGTTAACTATATATAGTCCGATGCATAAAGTGCAAGTGTTTGTGCTTTACACTGTTCCAAGTTTAGTCATCACGCGTATACGTAACATAAACAGAACGTGTTGCACTTCAGTTAAATAGCCGTACCAAGCGTGGCCACACTCTCCGCCTGACTCACGAAACCATGGCCTAGTTTCCTTGGACATCAATGGCAATGTGGGCACACATTACGCTGTCCTTCACTAAGCGTGAAATTTGAAATTCGAAATTGATTCGAAATCGAAATACAAATGATAAATTGCATATGTTGATTACAAATACTGAAGGAGGTCTCAAACTAGCAAGACGATAAGCGCGACCTCCTAAAAAATCATTCGAGATAGAACCGAATAATAAACACTGGTACGGATACAAAAATAAGAATATATAAATGTGCAGATAAGTACAAATTAGCGAATATAAGATGTACTAATTGTGTATAAGCACGAAGAATATAATAAAAAATAAAATAACCTCCACTCAATATATCAAGCACTGTGACTGTAAGGAAAATAAATCGAGATATATAAATTACAGATAAACATGATGCATACAAAAATGCAGGTAAGCACAAAAGAACAAAAAATGTAATAACATACTTTGTATATTAGTAAGTACTATGGATTAAGTGATAAAGCAAGCTTTTTTTAACATTACAATGGATTTATTTTTTATCTCCAAAGGTAACGGATTCCACCAGAATAGAGGCGGAAATCTTACGGTCAATATACCGCAAGTGGTCTTGGGTTTAAATAAAAGGAAGTTATTAGCTTTTGCAAAACGAGTATGTGACACCTGGAAAAACTGACTTGAGTGTAGTAAAGGAATGGGAAGTTTTCCATTCTCATATTTGTAGATTAGGATGCTGAGAAAATATTTGGCCGTCTTTTGAACTGATAAATATTCTTGTGAACAGAGTAAGTATGATGAATTGTTCATGAAGGTACTGAACGCTATTATTCTCACTGTTCGTTTTGAAATGTTAGATGGGTGATAAATGGATGGCATACCTGTTTTCCCATGATGAAATGCAAAAGATTAAGTTGCTATGAAAGAAAGCGTAGTACAGTGGTAACAATATCTGAAAACGAAAGAGGGGGCAAACTTTTAGCAATTTTGAATGGCATATGCAGCTTTCCGCGTAAACTGTAGAACTTGGGAATTAAAATCCTAATGCTCATAAAGTTAGACCCTGAGAAACACTGTGCTAAATGTAGAGTTGATTTGAGAATTGCTTACGTGTAAAGAGAAGTTTCTAGGTATAATTCGATTACATGACAAACATTGAACTTGTTAACAGCGCAACACTTGAAACACAGAAAAAAAAGGTTAAAAGAGAAAAAAGACGGCACTGTCTTTTCTTTTATCTTTTGTTCCTTCCCTGTCCTCTGTTTCAAGTGTTGCACTGTTAACAAGTTCACCATAATTTTCAATCAACTGGCTCAACTTACCGTCCTATTGAAAAATACCACAAAGTTTGACTTCTTAGCATTAATTTTTATCTATTCCTTTTGAACCAATCAGTGATGTTTTTAAGGTTGGTGTTTATTTAAACATCATCGAGTCAACCTATTTACCTGCAGTTGATACAGTGGTATCGTCCACACAGAGAATGCTGGACGAATAAGCTAGCAATGAGGAACATCATTGATGTAAAATAAAAATAAAAGCAGGCCCAAATGAAACTCCGCCGAATGGTAATGTTGATGAATTTAGGGCTGGAAAAGGTACAAAAGACATACACCAACTGTTCACAATCAACTAGATAGCTACGAATGAGTTCTAGGGAGATGCCAGATACACCAATTGACTCTTATTTCTGAAGTAAAATAACGTGGGAAATAGAGTCAAATGCTTTTGAAAGGCCAAGAAAAACACCTCCATCAACAAAACCGTTGTCGATAGCAGATTTAATTTTGTCGGTTGGGAATATCATGGGAACTTGTCTAAACTCTTTAAAAGTGTCACAAAAAGCTTTACTTTGACGTTACAGAAGAATGAGATAATTGTTATGGGCCGGTGATTCGAGACTAAACGCTTGTTGCCTTTTAAAGACGGGAATAATTTTTGCTTTTTTGAGGGCTGTTGGGAAAATCCCAGTTTCAAATACAAGATTGATGATGCAACATATGACATCATGGAGCTATCAGTTTCATGTCGGCAGCAGGGTACTTATAGAGACCAACCAGCGCTTGTATTCTTAATACTGTTGATAACGGGGAACACTTCTTCAGGTGACGTAGGACAAAGAAAAAAATGACTGTGGTAGTCGTAAACAAGTTTATTCGAGGGATGCTGTCGACTGAGGAATATCAATGCCGAATGAGTCATTAAAAGAGTTCACAATGTCAGATATGTTTTCGATAACAGATATTTCTGAGTGAATCAAGGTTATATCTGCATGTACCGTGATCCTGCAAAGAAAATAGTGTACCGTTTTCCTCTGCTGCTTAACGTCATTTCCGGCTCGCTTTATTCTATCTTCGAAGTATTTTATTTTAGCAGCCTTAAGTAACTTCGCTAATGTGTTTGAATATTCTCCATAGCACTTTGAAGGTTGACATTGAAAGGAAACTTTTTCGACTGTTTGTACAAATTATCTTTTTCCGCAGACATTTTAATAGGTTCGATGTGATCTTGCAATAACTGGGACAAGGTGCTTTTTTCTGCTGACTAGGACTGTAGAAGCGGCCATGACTGCATTTGAAAGGATAAGAAGAATTGTTGACTGGCTACTTTATCATTTTAAAGCTTCTTAACTGACGCCCTATCACGCTGCTCAATGATGTTAATGAATGAACCAGTATTTACTTTATTCTTGAAGCTTCGAGTTGTTTTAATAATACTGGAAATGTCTATGCCTGCATAAATAGGATAATGATCTGTGACAGGCACCTTGATGACTACGGCTTTAATTGGACAAATGAAGTTACACAAAATGTCATCTATAATAGGGTCATTGCCATAAAGTGGAACAGCAGTGGGTGCAGTTATGAGGCACCCATAGCTATATCGACTGAAGCAGGAAATGTATTCTGAAACTTTAGCGTTGGTTTATCAAGACGATTGACATTCACGTTTCCTAAAATAATCACCCACTTCCCTTCAAATGGCATAATATTCAACACCTTTCTTAAAGCTAAAAAAAACCTCCATGACAGATGGTGACGGTGAACGATAGGTGCAGGCAACTAAATTCTTACGATCTTCCGAAAATTGTGGTTCGTGACGTTTCATCCACACGTATTCGCAACTACGATATTTATTGCCAAGTCCAGTCACCTATGATAGTGAAGGCATGAAGATATAAAAATAGCTGCTCCGACTTGTGCATCGTCACTTCGATGACAGTATTCAGAGGAATATGAAGGAAAGTTAACAGGTTCCCGTTATATTCACAGAGCCACGTTTCACTGATGCAGATTTTAGAGAACTGGTGACCAATGGCTTATAACAATGTGGTAATATTATCATAAGTTTTTTTTTTTTACTTCGAGCGTTTAAAGTGAGCGAACGCACTGCAAGGTTTAGAAAGCCGTGATGAGAGTTCAGAAGGTGAAGTATACGCCATCCTGCATTTGGATAGGCGCTAAACTGCCAAAGTAAAGTATATTCACGGGATAATAGAGATGTTTGAGCTCCGATTCTATGCGAAACGGCCTGGTGTCAGTAGATTTCCGTGCTTCTATCGGACTGTTAACACTAAAAAACGCCTACTGTTTCTCTTTTTTTAGGAGTACTTTAGAAAAATCTTCTTGTTATCCGGTGAGGGTCTATCATTAACAAAAACAGCGTGGGTGACCTACCATAAAACCCAAGAGCACGTG
>WOVY01000368.1:600000-813398 GCA_013436015.1 Rhipicephalus annulatus | reverse complement strand
GAATTCGGGCTACATAATCATTACATGAGTTGAACCACTAAGTAGCCACATACTGCATATCAAGGCAGCTAATACCAATATAGTTATACTCTTCTTTTTGACACTGGTTTGCCTCCTGAACTTGTCAACGAATCAGTCATTGCTGCACTGCAGGCGCTCGACGGGTCAGGCCCTCTGAATGCGCCGTAGGGCAAGAGATTTCTTGTAGTAGGGTTTGGCGTTCTAAAACCACGATATGATTGAAAGACGCTGTAGTGGAGGGCTCCGGAAATTTTCGACAATGTGGGGTTCTTTAACATGAGCCTGAACCTGAGCATACAAGGCTACAGCATTCTTGCCTCCATCAAAAATGCAGCACCCGCCGCAGGGATTCAATCTTGCTACCTGTGTGGTTAGCAGCTGAGTACCTTAGCCACGAGACCACTGCGGCGAGGCCAGTCGTGCAAGAGAGTCCAAACACATAAAGTGATTAAAATCTGCTCTTCCCCACTAACCACCCTTCTTACTTTGTTCTTTTAAGCTGCTACAATATCCAAAGGCAGGTGAACAAACAGTGTCTGAGAACAATCGGCGTTAACTTGTGCTATGCAGTTTTGTCTTGAGGAGAGATCTACCGCTGCACTAGCGTGGATTATGCAGGTGTTGAGTGGATAGTGAAACAGACACTCACTACAGCTGAGCTGAAATTGCTCTGTTTGCCAGATGTCTTACACAATGTTGAAACATTAAAGCTCATCACTAGCTAAATTTGTGGCAGATAATTCAGCTAGGCCAGTCAGTGTTGTCCAGAAAGGCAAATTTGGCGATGAGTACACTCAAACACCTTTGGTCAACAAGGAGCACTTTGGAAAACAGTTGGATGACACTTGCCACCAACTATAAGTTCCAAGGCACTGTTACAAGGAAATCACAGTTATTCCAAGACCAGCAGCCGTCACTCATACTTTGTATCATAGACTGCTGCATCTAAACTCCAAACGCATTTTCATTCTGTATGTTTAGGATGAACACCTTTTTTCAACTTTGCCGTTGTCTTCCTGCCTGACAGTCACACGACAAATATGAAGTTGTATGTCGTAATCACCTTGCATGCAGACTACAGCCACTTGAGAATACTTTCTTTGTAGATTTCTCCGAACTCTTACCACTTTAAGTACACGCAACTTACTATCAGCGTGGTGAAGTAAACGCTTATAGTGCCTACATTCCATTCAGGTAGCCAAGCTGTTCAGGTGACTTGGCGAGGTAGCCTTTAAATGAACCTCTTACAAACAAGTGTTAGCAACTGTTATGTCGTAATAAGTGTTTGTCTGATGATCATCTTACTGAATTGAAAATGCTTCACTGTAATGTGCCAGCATTCTTAGTTGTGATATATTTCTGGCATCAGTGATTGCTTCAAAAGACCCACCAAAATTTAACGAAATTTGCCACAAAAGCACAGTGGAGCACAATGTTACAGTAAAAGCTCCTTAATTTGAGGAGAAAGGAGAGTATAAAATTTTTCAAATTAGCAGGTAGTCACTATAATGAACAGACATCACGTCACAACGAGGCGGCAATAATTCATAGAAGGCACCTTCAGACTCCTTCCCGCTAATTAGCGTATACTGCACACTTGCGGCAGGTCATGCCATAGGTTTAAGTTCATGCTTTAACAGCGAACAGAATTTGATTAGTTAGCGATACGTCAGATAAGCAGAGACGCATTCACGTGAGCATTGGGCCAAAGTGGCAAATTATGGGAGGCTATTTGTGTTCTAAAACACATTCATTACACTGCAAAGTCAAATGCAATCAAAATTTAGTTTTTCTTCATTAGTTTATTTAGAACAATATTGAAATTTGCCTGGAGAAACACGGCTAAAGGCAAACATTGCCGCTCTGGGGTCGCGCCACTCATACAGCAGTAAGCAGCAGACAAACTACATTGCAAACCATAAAAGCATGGATGGAAATCAATTACTACACTTGTTTTACAAAGACGAAAGTCATGAGTAATTTAAGTGATAATTCTAGGCCGATTTCTGTGAAAGTGGCCGAAAGCCAGGGTCTTCCAGTTTGATTTGGCCGTTGTTTGTCGATACAGGTGCATTCGAAGTATTGCCAGTTTTCTTTCCCCCATTCATATACCTCGGGCTGTGGGAAGACCAGGGCGTCAGTTTGAATAACTGTAATTTTGAATTAACAGAGTTTGAATTAATGAGATTTTACGGTACTATGTGCCTGGCCAAACTGCAGTGACATAGCTTGCCGAGAGACTAAAATGATGTTGGTGATTCAGCATCAGGTACAGTCCTCTGCTGAACCTTGTTTGCAGCTGCTGGCTGGGCACCTGTTTTGCAATCTCCCTTCAGAAAAAAAACAATCATCACCACTATTTGAATGATTATTTTTTCTTTCAATGTTTAAAACATCACAGGCGTAAGCAGCGAGCAGGACTTAGAAATCATCCTATGAACACAGAAAAAAATGTAATAAATGTTTTGAGATACCTATGTGTGGGAGAATAGAACACAAATTAATTCTGGCTCTGAAATTTTGGTTTCAGGGGACCTTTAAAGCGGCACAATCAATCTATGCCCGCAGGCCTTGTTGAGAAAACAGATGCATTTTCTCACTTCAACCATTCTGCTTAACACTGAATGGGCTGCCTACGAACATCGGCAGCCACGCCACTGTGAAGCGTCTGTTGTTTTCCAGTGAAACCCCAATACACTACCTTGTATAGACATTCTAAACTGAACAACCACATGCACGAACATTGTTAAAAATTCACTAAAACCTGTGGATAACAAGCTGTTGCCCACTTTCAGCATGTACTATATGTACCAAAGTGTGCTGCTATTGTGAAATATAGTGCAAAACAAGGTTTTAACTCATGGCCTTGGGAGAGAGTTTTGCAATGCTTATTTTGAATATGGACTGAATTTTTTAGCAGTTTTCTATTTGTTCTTTGAAGCCTTTCTCTCTTGGTGTCACAGAACGAGCGCTCAAAAAGAAGCGTGCCGCCAAATTCCTCGCGACGAACCACCGGAGTGACGCCGCGAGGTCGACGATAAAAAAAAAGAAACAAACATCTAAAGACTGCCCCCCTGGGCGCACGACTCTCCCCTCGGAAGCGTGGCTTCGCCGACGAACCTCCTCACCCCACATCGGTGGCCGAGCAAGCACTCGAAATTTCTCGATGGAAAGAGGCGTGGTGATGCCGGGTTGAGTCAGCCGTCGCGGACGGCCCTCGTATCGTCTCGACCTTTCCCCCAGCCTTCGCTGCGCGTCGCGCCGAAGAAATGGAGAGAACTTTCTGGAATCTCGCGCGGAAGGTATTTAATCGAGCAGCCAAGACGAGAGATCAGGAGAAGACGGAAGTTAGCGCCAGAGCGCGTAGGGATTCCGCCGTGTAGTCGGCGAAGGTTTTGTCCGTAGAGACAAAGCAGGAGAAGATGATTTCCACCTGAGGGGTGACGACTCGAGCTACAGGCAAGAGTGTGTGTGTTTACCGCTATCGAACGAAGACGCGTGGCAAAAGCTGCGTGTGTGAAGCCGACGAGTCTCCGGCGAAAAGTTGAAGCTTGAAGAGTGGCCAATTGAAGACGCGAGGTTTCCTGGAAGAGAAACTTCGGGGGCAGCGGAACGACAACAACGCTAGACTTTGCGTGAGTGATTCTCGGAAGAGTATCATCCAGACTTCTGTTCCAAGAACTTTGGACTGAATAGGTTTTCTATCTCTTTAGTCTTTAAGTGTCTTGGTTGTTCGATGCATGCGACTGCATTGTAGTGTGTATTGTTGTCTGTCCGTTGTTTCGAGTGTGGCTGATTGTACTGTGTAGTACGTTGATTGATTGGTGACATATTGTACTCTACTATTGTGGAGTGTGCATACTTGTGTATTGTTTTTGATCTGCTAATATTGAGAATATAAATTTGTTTGTTTATCAACTCTCGGCTCTGACTTGTTCTTTGGGCCACAGCCGGCGTCCGCTGGCGCGCCAAAAAGAACCACTTCTAAATTGTCCACGCTTTCGTGGTGTGGTTCGGGGGGCCGATACTTCGGCCCTTGGAGTTATCCCGGCGATCGCCTCCCTAATTAACGGGACCTGTGACAATTAATCTGGCGTCCTGCGACAGGACTTTTTGGTCACAGTGTGTCCAAAGTAGTGAGAAAGAGCCTGGAGTTGTTGATAGCGCTATCGAAACGATTTTGTGTGTTGTTCAGTGTTCTCGTTAACGAGTGCAGGGGAGTGTTCCGATAGACTGATTTAGGCTGATACTTTTTACACGTGGCAAGATTTTATTTGCGAGACGCCATGGATCTCGAAAAGTTAGTTGCTCTTGGTGAGAAGATGGGTCTTTCTGGCACCGAACTACGAAAATGGGAAGCCAGAAGGAGAAAAAGGCGGTGGAGAGAGAGAGGTTGGCAGCTGAGAGAGCCTAAGGAAGAAAATGCAGCTGAGTTGGAGAGAGAAAGGCTGGCCGCTGAAAGGGCGAAGGAAGAGAGAGAGTAACAATTGAAGTTGGAGTTGGAGAGAAAAAAGCTGGCAGCATAAAGGGCGAAAACAGAAAGACAGGCAAAGGAGCGACAGCTGAGAGAAGAAAGAGAGCAGCATTTGAAGTTGGAGCTGGAGAGAGAAAGACTGGCAGCTGAGAGGGCGAAAGAAGAAAGAGAGGAAAGGGAACGGCAGTGACAGCATGAGATAGAACTCTAGCGGCTCCATTTGCAACAGCGAAGTGAAACTCCCGTCCAAGCTAGAGTTGAAAGCAGCGAACGGGAAGACCATGGCTTCCGCTTGAACCCAAGCAAACTGCTCGTAGCGTTTGATGAAAGCAAGGACGACCTTGACGCGTACCTTTATCGATTTGAGACGATTGCAAGGAGCCAGAATTGGCCGGAACATCAATGGGCAACTGCTTTGAGTACTTGCTTGAGTGGTGAAGCGCTCATTGTGTACGGCAGGCTGACGCCGACTGATGCAGCCAACTATGCAAAGGTGAAAGCTGCTTTGCTGAAGCGATTTAGATTTACTGTGGAAAGATTCCGGGACAGATTTCGGACAGGAAAGCCAGCTGATGGTGAGACGGCTACGCATTACGCCGCCCGTTATTTGGACAGATGGATTGAACTTTCAGGAACAGCGCAGGAGTACGATGAGCTTAGAGAGCTCCTAATTAGAGAACAATTTCTTACTAGTTGCCACCCAAGCCTGTCGCTGTACTTGAAAGAGAGGAAGGCTGAGTCACTTGAAGGAATGCTTGAATTGGCTGATCAATTCTTGGAAGCGCAAGGTGGAACTAATTAGGCCAAGGTCAAGAAGGACTGTCCCGAAAATTCGAAAAATTCGGCACCCGAACAAAAGAAGCGTGCACCGGAGAGTGTTCCCCGATGTTTTCTGTGTAACCGAGTGGGTCATCGCGCGAAAAACTGTCGAACAATCTTTACGAGCCCTACGGTATTAAAATGTTTTAAGTGTGGTCAGACTGGGCACAAAGCAGACGCATGTTGCAACGGAGCGAGTCAAACTCACCAGGTATCCTGTGTGCAAGCGGCACCGAAATCCGGTAATAATGCCGTCACCGATGGATTCGTAGAGTTGAAAAATGGGGAGAAAATTCCTATTGTGGGTGCTGTAATGACAAAGCAGCCAATTGGTGTCACGAAGGGAGTGTCAACGCTGCCTGGAAAAGTTGCGGGCAAGAAGGTTTTGGTGTTAATAGATACCGGTAGCTCCACTGTTATCGTGCAAAGAAATTTGGTACGGGAAAGTGAGTTAACAGGTGAAACGAAACCAGTCTGCCTAATTGACTGTACGGTCCGGATGCTTCCCGAAGCAGAGATTGAGGTCGAAACCCCGTACTTCAGAGGGAAGGTTACTGCTCTATGCATGACGACCCCCCTGTACGACCTCGTCATCGGAAACATCGACGGGGCGCTAGGGCCGAATGATCCAGAATGTTTGGGGTAAGACCCGAAGATGGAGCCCCCGCCGACACAGGGACCGCGAGACACAGCAGAGATCAATCGCGTGAAGGATTTCACTCGAGCCCAAGGTGAAGCCGCGATGCAAAAGACAGTGAATGAGAAGATGATCGTGTTGATTGAGTTCACGTGCTGGGCAGCTGGACTTACGTCGGCACGACCTCAACCGACCGACAGTGTAAAGATGATGGAGTCGGCCAGCCAGGCCCAATGTCGTGACATGAACAAGCGGGTGAATAACCGGACAGGATCAGTTGAACGTCATGACCCGATAACAATGTCGGAAGTGACAACAATGGCTGAGACGCCACCTCAGATACCGTCGTTGGAAGGGGCTCGCCGGAACAAAACGAGCAAATACAAGTAAGAAGAGATCGAGAGAGCACCGCAAAAAAGGGCGCAAGCGCCGCTCGAAATGCACCAGAAAGGTGTCGAAGTCGATTTGGAATCTGTTTAACAGTGCTATATGTTAAGTTAATGTGATTTTTTTCCTGTGCCACAACTGTATGTCGGGTGGGTCAAATTTTACGGTGATGTGAGTATAGTAATTGTTGTTATGAGAGAACTTTGTACATTTGTATTGTCTGGAATATGTGATGGAGTGTTGTACTCATGTACCTGTGGTTATATTTCATGTGTGTGAGATTGAATTACAATGAACAATTGAATAGACTGATCTATTGTGAATGTGACGTGTCATGAGCAACGGAATATGTTCCAGTCTTTAGGTGTGTGGGGACTGTTCGCGCTCGTTTGTGTGGTTTTGAATATTATGAGATAATATTCTTGAAATAGGGGGCAGTGTCACAGAACGAGTGCTCAAAAAGGGCGCGCCGCGAAATTCTCGCGACGAACCGCCGAAGTGACGCCACGAGGTCCATGATAAAAAAAAGAAACAAACATCTAAAGACTCCCCCCCCGGGCGCACGACTCTCCCCTCGGAAGCGTGGCTTCGCCGACGAACCTCCTCACCCCACAACGGTGGCCGAGCAAGCACTCGAAATTTCTCGATGGAAAGAGGCGTGGTGATGCCGGGTTGAGTCATCCGTCGCGGACGGCCCTCGTATCGTCTCGACCTTTCCCCCAGCCTTCGCTGCGCATCGCGCCGACGAAATGAAGAGAACTTTCTGGAATCTCGCGCGGAAGGTATTCAATCGAGCAGCCGAGACGAGAGATCAGGAGAAGACGGAAGTTAGCGCCAGAGCGCGTAGGGATTCCGTCGTGTAGTCGGCGAAGGTTTTGTCCGTAGAGACAAAGCAGGAGAAGAAGATGATTTCCACCTGAAGGTTGACGACTCGAGCTACAGGCACGAGTGTGTGTGTTTACCGCTATCGAACGAAGACGCATGGAAAAAGCTGCGTGTGTGAAGCCGACGAGTTTCCAGCGAAAAGTTGAAGCTTGAAGAGTGGCCAATTGAAGACGCGAGGTTTCCTGGAAGAGAAACTTCGGGGGCAGCGGAACGACAACAACGCTGGACTTTGCGTGAGTGATTCTCGGAAGAGTATCGTCCAGACTTTTGTTCCAAGAACTTTGGATTGAATAGGTTTTCTATCTCTTTAGTCTTTAAGTGTCTTGGTTGTTCGATGCATGCGACTGCATTGTAGTGTGTACTGTTGTCTGTGTCCGTTGTTTCGAGTGTGGCTGATTGTACTGTGTAGTACGTTGATTGATTGGTGACATATTGTACTCAAATATTGTGGAGTGTGCATAATTGTCTATTGTTTTCTATCTGCCATTATTGAGAATATAATTTTGTTTGTTTATCAACTCTCGGCTCTGACTTGTTCTTTGGGCCACAGCCGGCGTCCGCTGGCGCGCCAAAAAAGACCACTTCTAAATTGTCCACGCTTTCGTGGTGCGGTTCGGGGGGCCGATACTTCGGCCCTTGGAATTAGCCAGGCGATCACCTCCCTAATTAACAGGACCTGTGACACTTGGTTAGGTGAATATGCTTGGTCAATATGAATTTGAGAAGCTTGGCGTGCATTCTAAATATCTTTAAATATAAAAATAAAAGCAAATTCCCACACTGTGTTTTCATTGACACTTCAGGAATAACATGGTCAGGCGAGTAAAGTAGGTGCCACTTCTGGATGGACTTTACATGTTCAAGAATGGTTGCGAAATGTACAAGGACAATATTGGCATTCTCCTTGCACCATAAGCTGTTGCAACATCTGCGAGCTGCAAAAGAGAATGTACTCTAATGAAAACAGGGCCTTGTGCATGCACTGGTACAAGTCTGTTCAGCTGGGCTATAGAGGACAAAAAACTATTTTATTTAGTCGTTACGCACCAACAACAGAAATAAAGGCGAAAGATCAGCCCCACCAGTGTTAGAAGGTTCCTAGGAACCTGTATATCGGTATTCAGTCCTTTTTACTTGATTGTAATTGCTTATTCTTTTGTTCTATATTTGTGTGCATTTATCTGTCAGGCAATCGTAATATAAGATGAGTGTAATACTTGAGTGTTCTAGCACCACCAAAAAAGAAGGAATTAGGTGGGGAACTAGTGAGGGCAGCATTCGTAGCGTGTCCACGGGTCTGTGCACGCAAAACGAAAAATGGCCTATTTGGTACCTTGCATGTGTACTAGTATTAGTTGCCCCTTTCAGGGTTTCAGTATGACAGTCTGCTGTGTGTTCCATGGAGGCTTTGCGATTTTTGTTACAGTGGAGCAAAGCTCTTTCAGAGGAATGTTTTCTCGTGAGGTGTTCGCAAAAACTCTATAAGTATGCACCCAAAAAAGCAAATAAGTGCCAAGCAGCTCCCAGCATAGCATAGCTTTGCATAGTGTATAATATAGCAAAGGGTGGGAAAGGAAACGAGGGTGAGGAATGATCTTAGGAGCAGTAGGGAGCATAACGTGTAGCATAGTCTATCATAGTATAAGGGGCCAGAAGTTACGAAGTCGCCCCCTAATGAATGAGTCTCGCTTGCGTACTAGGTAGGGCAGTGTTCGCACGCTATTCATGAGTTTGACTATCAGCGCTTTATAGAAAGTCACAGTGTTGGCAAAAGGACGAAGCAGTGAATGTGATAGCAACTTATTCGAATGTTTTACAAAGCAAGGCTAGCATATTTAGGAGCAACATTAATTGTAGTAAATGTGCACTTGTTGGGTAACCAAGTTTTTTGCGGCGTGGTCACAGTAGATGAGCCCAACAAGTCTCGTGCATAGAGACGGCAATGAAGAGAAATGCCTCCTGTGGGCAGTGCATGCTTGTACTAAAGGCTATACGTCGTGTGTCACCGCTGGTGGCAGTTTGTTATGTGTAAAGCGCACGTATAAGTAGACGGCCATTCCAGGTACTCTTTTTGCATCGTTTTTTTGTGGTGATAGTGCAGCCCGTAAAAGCTCTCGCCTGCTGTGCGGGCAAGATCCGGGTGCTGATCGTTGCTGCGATAGCGCGGCAACCATATGTCTTTCTTCCCTATTCGCTCACGAAACGAGCGCGTGCGCAGATGACTCAGCGGTGTTCGCTCCACAGAAAAAGGAGGCTAGCGCATCCTTCCCTGTATATATATATATATATATATATATATATATATATATATATATATATATATATATATATATATTGTAGGCATTCATTAAGCACATCATCTATCTTTACACATATTCATCATCATGATTGGTCGTCATCTTCTTCTGCTGTGGGGACTTGGCTTGTCTGAGTTCTGTGCCTTGGGCGTGGTCGCTTCATCGTGTCTTCCGGGCCTAATAAAGGTTACCTTCACCGTTACATCACAAGTGGTGGAGCGTGCTCTACGATCTTCCGTCCTCTCCCAGCCCGATCTGCCTCCTGGAGCTGCGCTCAGGTCGTCGTTTGTACCAGGTGTCCGGTAACATGCCTCAGGACGAGCCAACAGGCGCTTCTGCGTCTACCTCCACGGCTCCGGCTACCACGGCCTATCCATCGTGGATTATCACCGCGCACCAGCGTGAGCCGCCCACGTTCGCCGGACTTCGAGGTGAAGATGTGGAAGATTGGTTGGACCAGTTCAATCGAGCGAGTTCCACTAACAACTGGGATGATCCTACCAAGCTTCGCCGTGTTTCTTTCTACCTCACGGGCGTAGCGAAAACATGGTTTTTCAATCATGAAACGGACATTACGGACTGGACACGTTTCAAGCAACAGCTTCGCCAAATTTTCGGCACCCCGGCGGTTCGTTCAGCTCTCGCGAAGAAGACACTGGAATCTCGCAAGCAACAATGCGGTGAGTCCTACACATCGTACATAGAGGATGTGCTTGCTCTCTGTCACCGTTTCAGCACGTCCATGTCTGAATCAGAGAGAGTTCGTCATCTACTGAAAGGGATAGGCACGGTCGCGTTCAATGCCTTGGTCATTCAAAACCCGACTACGGTCGCTGACGTTGTTGCCACGTGCCAACGCCTGGAGGAACTTGAATCCCAACGGTTACCGCCGGACAGCTCTGAAAACACTACCACGACTGATGCCTCATTGCGTGCCATGATCCGGGCGCTTATACGGGAAGAGCTGCAATCTTTCGGCCTCTCAATGACACCGAGTCCATCTCCCCCCTCCAACAATGTTTTGCGGGATGTTATCAAAGAGGAGTTGGCGTCCATGACCAGGCCAGCGTTTGTAGACTCTCCAGTACCTCGACTCCAGCCGACGTACGCACAAGTCCTCGCTGGCTCACCACCCGTGGTACAACCGATGCCCGCACACTCGACGCCTGTCCCGCTGGCTTCGTTAACTCTGAGTGTGACTAGCCAGCCCTTTCACCCACCGTGTCGGCCGCATCGTCCGATCTGTTATTACTGCGGCTATCGGGGCCACATTGCACGCGTCTGTCGGAAGCGTCAGCAGGACGAGCGTCGTGGACTCGACACCTACGGACGGGATGATGGGACAAACTGGTACGCTTTCCAACGTCGTCCTTATGATCCGCCGCTACTGCCGCTCACCGTCTCCAACTTCGACATCTGAGCCAACCAGTTCCTACCGCCCTACTAGACGCCGCTCACCCTCACCCCTCCGCCGTTCCACGTCTCCATTGCGACCTGTTTCGCAATTCAACAACCAACGCCCGGAAAACTAACCTCTGCAGCTTTCGGAGGAAAAGCTGCATCGAACGAAAAGACAGAAATTCCTCCAGTGCGTCCATATAATACGATAGCTGTTTTAATAGAAGGTGTGTACGTGGACGCTTTAATAGACACTGGTGCCTCTTTGTCAGTGATTGATCGTTCTTTGTGCTCACGTCTACGGAAAGTCACCACCCCTTATGATGGACCTACACTGCACGCTGCTCAAGGGGACGCCATTAGACCTGCCGCTATGTGCACCGCTCGTGTTTTTATAGCTGGTATTCTTCATTTTGTACAATTTGCTGTGCTGAATTCGTGTGCCCACCAGATTATATTAGGCTGGGATTTTCTGTCTACGGCGAACGCTTCCATCTGCTGTAAAGAAAATGTTGTTCATATGATGGAAACTGACTATGCCCTGTATGCGGATGACAAACCCGTTCGCTTGCTCGCTGCTGAAGAGACCGAGCTACCACCTGGTCATCAGCGGATAGTTGCCATCACTTCTAATGTGATCGACTCTGGTGACGTGTTTGTCCAACCATCTGCACGCTGTCTCGCAAGAGGTATAGCCTTTGCTTCAGGTCTAGCGCGATTCCACAATGGCTTCGGACTTCTCTACGCTACGAACCAGACTTCTGAGAAAATTCTCATTCCTAAAGGCACCACAATGGCTTGCGTTTCTGAATCTCAACCTGTCTCTGTTGTCTCTCTTATGCCAGCGTGTTCTAACCTTCCTTCTATTGGACGTTCATCAAGCGTTTCTGTTCTTGCTGCGACTATTAGTCCAGAACTGACCTCTTCACAGACAGATGAGTTGCTTGCCTTGCTACAAAAGCATAGGAGATTGTTTGATGCCCATTCCTCATCTCTGGGACAGACGTCCATTATTAAGCATCGTATCCAGACCGATGGCACTTCCATCGTACGCCGTCGACCATATCGCGTCTCTTCATCCGAGCGTGAAATCATTGAACAAAATGTAGCCGATATGCTGCAACGGAACATTATACGTCCCTCCGCGAGTCCTTGGTCATCCCCTGTTGTTTTAGTAAGGAAAAAAGATGGCTCCGTGCGGTTTTGCGTTGACTACAGAGCACTTAATAAGATTACCCACAAGGATGTTTACCCCATGCCGCGCATAGACGATGCTTTGGATTCACTGCAAGGTGCTGAGTACTTTTCAAGCCTAGACCTGCGTTCAGGTTACTGGCAAATACCCATGCACGAGGATGACAAAGAAAAGACAGCGTTTTCAACACCAGATGGGCTGTATGAATTCAACGTCATGCCATTCGGCCTTTGCAATGCTCCAGCAACATTCGAGCGGATGATCGACACAGTTTTACGAGGCTTGAAGTGGAAGACTTGCTTGTGCTATTTAGACGATATCGTTATTTTCTCGTCAACCTTCCCTCAGCACTTGCAACGACTGGACGAAGTTCTTACGTGCCTTGCAAACGCAGGCCTTCAGCTGAACACCAAGAAGTGCCGTTTTGCGAGCAAGACGATTAAAGTGTTAGGCCACATCGTAAGCAAGGACGGTATTCGTCCCGATCCTGACAAGATTTCCGCTGTCCAACACTTCCCGCGTCCTGAAAAAGCCAAAGATTTGCGCAGTTTCCTCGGCCTCGCTTCTTATTTTCGCCGATTCATTCGAGACTTCGCCTCAATAGCTGCACCATTGCACAAGTTGCTCGGATCAGGCGTCACATTTGTGTGGTCTCCTGAATGTGAAGCGGCGTTTGCCCAACTGAAGTGTGCACTCACATCCGAACCAGTCCTTTGCCATTTCGACGAAACCGCGCCTACGCTCCTGCATACAGACGCTAGTGGTCGAGGCATTGGTGGAATTCTCCTACAGCGAGACAAATCTTCACGTGAGAAAGTCGTCGCATACGCGAGCCGTGCACTGACCCCTGCTGAAAAGAATTATACCATCATTGAACAGGAGTGCCTAGCGGTCGTATGGTCGATACAAAAGTTTCGACCTTATCTCCACGGCCGCCACTTTACTGTGGTTACGGACCATCACGCCTTGTGCTGGCTCTCGACAATCAAGAACTTGTCCGGCCGCCTTGGTCGCTGGATTCTTCGTTTACAAGAATACGACTTCACTATCACATACAAGTCGGGAAACAAGCATCAAGACGACGACGCCCTTTCGCGTTGCCCGCTCTCTTCGGACCCGCTTAACAAACCCGCCACTGCCGCACACGAGAAGCTTTCGGCCGTCTCTTCCCTACATGTTTCGTCATTAACTACTTTGGACCCAACTTCTCCAAGCGAGTGTGGTTTGTTCTCATCTCACCAACGTGCTGACCCTTACTGTCGCCGCATCATGGACCGTCTTGACGGGACTTGCCGGCCCCCTAACGCCCGTCTTCGCCGACAGCTCACGCAATTCAAGCTCAACAACCACGTCCTGTACCGTCATATCTACCACCCTGATGGTCAACGCTGGGTGCCCGTTCTACCTCGCTCTCTTCGGGCTCAAGTCCTCAAGACATATCACGACGACATGTCTGCTGGACACATGGGCTTCCAGAAAACGTATGACCGCATAAGATGTCACTACTACTGGCCGGGCTTGTCCACCTGTGTCGCGAAGTACGTTGCCTCATGCGCCCTTTGTCAGCGTCGCAAGCTACCTACATCAACTCGAAGTGGACAATTACAACCGCTCCCGTGTCCCCTGCAACCATTTGAGGTAGTTGGCATTGACCTGTATGGTCCGCTTCCTATGACTGTCACGGGCAATCGTTGGATAGTTACAGCTGTCGACCACCTGACCCGCTACGCCGAAACAGCTCCCGTGCCTTCTGCGTCAGCTTCGGAAGTGGCCGACTTCATCCTTCGAGCAATAATCCTTCGACACGGAGCTCCTCGTGTAATCCTAAGCGACCGTGGAAGAGTATTTCTTTCAGCACTCGTCGAAGAAGTGCTCAAGGCAGCCGGCACTACACACAAAACAAGCTCCAGTTACCATCCTCAAACGAACGGCCTGACTGAGCGCTTCCATCGTACACTGTCAGATATGATTGCGATGTATATCGAACCCGACCACAGAAACTGGGACACCATTTTGCCATTTGTCACTTTTGCCTATAATACCTCTGTACAGCGCACAACTGGTTACTCGCCGTTCTACCTCGTCCACGGTCGCTTCCCCTCTTCTTTCCTCGATGTTTCGTTCTTCTCTGCGCCTGTCAAACCATGTTCATCTTCAAGTGAAGAATACGTCTCTCGTCTACTTCATTGCCGCCAGCTGGCTCGCGTCAACACTGAAGCCAAGCAACAGGATCGCAAGCTTGAATATGATGCCTCTCATCGTGCGGTGTCTTTCAGCCCTGGCGACGAAGTCCTCCTTCTTACACCCATTCGCACTCCCGGACTGTGCGAGAAGTTTCAATTACGTTTTATTGGCCCCTACACTGTCTTGGAGCAAACGTCTCCTGTGAATTATCGCGTGGCACCCGTTCTTCTTCCGACGGACCGCCGCTACAGGGCAGCAGAAATAGTCCACGTATCCCGCATGAAGCCTTTCATACGGCGTTCATCTTCGCTTTAAAATGCGGCCAGGAACTGCGGTCAGGATGACCGCTTTCACGTGGGGGGGAAGTTAGTGTAGGCATTCATTAAGCACATCATCTATCTTTACACATATTCATCATCATGATTGGTCGTCATCTTCTTCTGCTGTGGGGACTTGGCTTGTCTGAGTTCTGTGCCTTGGGCGTGGTCGCTTCATCGTGTCTTCCGGGCCTAATAAAGGTTACCTTCACCGTTACATCACAATATATATATATATATATATATATATATATATATATATATATATATATATATATATACATGCATATACGTGAATGTTGGCAGCAGAGATGCCAAAACCCAGCCGAGACTGTCCTTATAATTGCCAATGCCATAACACATCGCTTGGAAACTGTGAGTCATTTCTGTGAATACTGTCAAGCAGAAGGAGTTGTTACCATCAAAATATTAATCTCGGATGGAAAAAAGCACAAAGTTGTTTACAGGCACTATCTGTTAATATAAATGGTACAGTGATTGCAAATTACGCCGAATAGCTAAAAGAGAATGCTATCCCAAACAAGCTTCTCGCATGAAATGCCGGAAATCTCTGAACAGTATGCTCGTACACTGGTTCGTCTCAATTAAGGGATCGTGTGGCCGCAGCATAAATAAGCATCTGTAACTGTATACACATACAGCTGTTTTCGCATGGACATTGTTGGAGCTTTTTGAAAATAATTTCCCGGAAAAATTTAAAGAATTTGGCACTTCCTTGTAACCGCCTTTGGCAAGATTTTTATTGTTTTCTCATTTGTTTATTGACATTTTTTATTATCATATTACTCAAGTGCTATTGCATTGTACATGAATATGTCTCCTCAGTAAACAATATCTTAGTGATTTTTTATTCCAGTAGATTCACGGTTTGGGGCTTATACAAACCTAATATGCCGTGCCTGCTTTTAAATGCGAAGCACTTCTTTGCGAACTTCGGTGACTTTGAGCGTATCTATCTATCTATCTATCTATCTATCTATCTATCTATCTATCTATCTATCTATCTATCTATCTATCTATCTATCTATCTATCTATCCGCTTACGTTTGGTTGCTCTCGTGGCCACCCCCTCAACTTCGCGTGAACCAAATTTAGCATAAGAGGGTAAGATGGTTTGACAAATATGACGCGCTGGTCAAGACATGGATAGTGTCACAATCCTGTTGCACGTCATCAAACACTTCGCGCAAGACAGTCGCGCATACCCAGGGACGGGTATGTGCCGCTGGTATGCGGGTATGTGCCAGAGGTAATTGACACTTAGTAGCTACCTAGGAACGACGAGAACACACAGGGGCAATTTTAACGCGCAAGCGTTAAGAAATACCTGACATCAGTAGCGTCAACTCGAAAAATGCAAATAATAAATGACAGGGTGCCAGCTGGAATCGAACCCAAGCATTGTGCGTGGTAATGAAGCATTTTACCACAGAGCTACGCCAGCAGGTCTCGTAACTGCTTTTCAAGTACACGCTGATTTTCGTGAAACGTCAATACTGGTTGCAGTGATGCGTTCCCAATTTTGTTTTATAAACATTACGTATGTACTCTCTTGACACAGCCTTCACGTCGGGTTAACGTCAATTGTGATTAGTTGCCATGCGCTGAAGTTGATTTATGTAGCGGTGTCCAGGGCCAGCACCCTCACGAGCATCAGCGCTTCATATCAGCTTCTGGTGTTGCTAATACACATGTTCCAGTTGGTATAATTTCAGAATTGCTAACGACTGGTTATATATAAACATATACAACTCAACCTATGTCTGTGCGTGCAACATTTGTACATATGTTTATCGTCGTTTCATGACGTGCCGCTCAATCAAAACTAATTGCAACATGGTCACCTTCCCTCCACATGCTTTGTTAACTTGATTCTCATCGCTCCCTCTCCACTCAAATGAATGTGCCAGTATTATCTATAGCATCAAAACGTGCATCGACTAAAACATACCGCACAGACTTTTGCGGCTGCTTTGAGTAGTAGCAGTATACAAGGTAAAAACGTGGCATGTTGTTTCATGCAAATACAACATAAATATGACAACAATGTTTATCGAACTAGCTTCCTCAAAGACGATAGTAGGCAGGAACCTGCATGAGCTAAATCTCAGTGAAAAACATTGAAAAAAGTAGTCGCAAAGCACTTTAGAAGTAAGTTGTATATGCTGAAATGAGAAAGACCACCATAATTGATCATTATCAACATTTCCTCTATGAACTTTACAAAAGGGCCTGCGTTGATTGATATGTGGGGTTCAGCATCTCAAACCCACCATATGATTATGAGAGACGTCGTAGTGGAGGGCTCCGGAAATTCCGACCACCTGGAGTTTTTTTAACGTGCACCTAAATCTGAGCACATGGGCCTACAGCATTTTCGCCCCCATAAAAAGTGCAGCCGCCGCAACCGGGATTCAATCCTGCGACCTAACAGTCAGCAGCCACAGCAGTTATCAGTTACCTTAGCCAATTGACGACCATGGTGGGGCAGCCCGCTCGCTATCAAGGTACTGTCTTCACCCCTGTCAATTCTGAGCTGCGAAAACACCTTTCTTGGTCGAGTAAACATAGCGTTTCACCAACTTGGACTCACGAACGTCGGACGCCCGCTCATTACCGATCGGTGCCAAGATTTCTGCTTGTTATCGTTGCCTCTGCGTCTTTTAAAAATAATGCGAGCACCTCCAGAAGTTTTCTTATGTGATGTCAGCAGCCACAGCAGTTAGCAGTCACCTTAGCCAATTGATGACCGTGGCGGGGCAGCCTGCTCGCTCTCCAGGCATTGTCTTCACCCCTATCAATTCCGAGCTACATCTTTAGGAAGGTCATACAATTTTATCAAGTCTTGCTGTCACATATACCCAAAACCCAATAGAGCCCTTTGGAAAGCAGATGCGCGAATTGTCCTTTGTTGTAATACGAAAACGGTTTGTGCCTGGGAATAGTATACACTTTGACCCCATTTGCATGTGGAAGTGCCAGCACTTTGAGAAAAAGTTCTGACATTTTCCTCTTGGTATGGTTGTGCCAAAAGCTCCAAACCTAACCCCTTTTACCCTACCCATCTCAAAAAGACTGGGACGCAGGCTTGCTAGGCTGCTCCGACCCGACTGCCTAAGCCATCGCTGAAATCATTGAAAAGAGGGAGCCCACCTAGTGCCTGGATGGGGCAGTTGATTGAAGATTGTTTATTGTCTCTTTTTCATTTTCACCAAATACATGCATGAATGTCTGGATCCTTAGCCTATTGGCTAGTAATGGATCCATTAAAAACATAATACAAATGAATCAGGGGCTATGTATGACAATCTAATGTTTTGGGGGAAATGTAGTATATACAGGTGTTCGAAAAAATTGTCCATAAATAAGCATGTGTATGAATAGGAAAGATACATTCAAGATAAATTACAGTTTAAAAACAAATGCTCGGTTTATAAAAAAACTATAAATAAGACAGCTGTGTATAGTTCTCATTGCAATAACACACAAACAGAAGACCACACGTCAGGACTGCAGTACATCGTCAGTGGTAGAGGCTGCAAATTTTTATCGTCGTCCCCAAAACATCAGCAGTAGGGAAAACATGTACAAGGTATTATAAGTTGATGTTATTTTCCTACTTTTTGTTCTTCGATAAGCTGGATGTTGTGTGATGCAAGAAAAAGTCTTTTAACGCCTGATCTACCCTGGTTGATTGTAAAACGGATGACGGGAGATCATTCCAAACTTTAACCCCGGCGTACATGACACGGCGTTGTCCGTATGTGTTATGAGAGAGAGGGATTAAAAGTTTGCCTTCGGAGGCAGAGTGACTACTTTTACCTGGTGTTTGGAAAATAGTTCTAGGAAAGGGGAAGTTGTTACAAATTATTTTATATAGCAAGAGAGTTATACGATAATCTCGTAGCGTAAGCACGGGCATTATTGCGGTTTTGGAGAATAGAGACTGTGAGGGTGTACGAGGGGGAACATGGTTTATTATTCTCAAGGCTCTCTTTTGTAGACATAATATGTGCTTGATGTATGTGTGATAGGTGAATCCCCAACACTCGATGCAATATGTTATCTGAGATTGGAACAGAGAGAAGTAGATGGTGCGCAAGATATCAGTTTCAAAATGCTGTCGAGCTTTGGTCAGGGTAAAACAGACAGAGGAAAGTTTCTTCCCCAGTGTGTCTAAATGGGGCTTCCAGTTTAACGCATCGTCCAGCATTACGCCTAAATATGAGATCCGACCGACTTTCTTTATTTCTTTATCATTGATCTTCAGCTTGCCCATAGTGAAGTCTACAGGCTTGCAAGGGGATTTAAAAACTATATATTTGGTTTTATCGGTTTTTAAAGTAAGCCTATTTGTTGTGAACCACTCGCAGATTTTTAAAAGTTCGTCGTTTAAAATATGTGCCGCAGTATGAAGTGACGGGGTGGTGAAAACTAGCGCTGTGTCATCCGCGTACATTACAGCACTTACCCTAGAAAGACAATTGGTTAAATCGTGAATATATAACGTAAAAAGAATGGGTCCGAGAACGGAGCCCTGTGGTACTCCCGCATCTACTGGTCTTAAACTGGAAACATGCTCGTCAATAACTACCCTTTGGTATCGCCCATGTAGATAACTTTAAAAAAACTGGAGGGACTGGCCTCTGAATCCGTATCGCTCAAGCTTTTGGCTTAATATTTCAAGATGAACTGTATCAAACGCTTTTCTAATGTCTAGAAATGCTATATATAGCAAATTGGTTGTTGTTTAGGGCCTCATTATTACATCTGTCACGGAAAGTACTGCAGATAGAGTTGATTTGGTTTTCTGAAAGCCATGTTGGTCCGGCGATAGAATACCGTTTTTATGCAGGAATTTTTTTACTCGCATCACTAATAACTTCTCGAACAACGTAATAATGCAGCTTAAGACGGATATAGGTCTGTAATTGTTGAGTTCATTTTGGTTTCCAGTTTTATAAATTGGGGTTACTTTTGCTATTTTTAGAATTTCAGGATATATACCCGTATGGAACGCTTTATTAAAAAGTAATACTAAGGTTGGAGCTAGGATTTTTATATTTTTTGTAAGGACCGAAATAGGTATGCCATCAATGCCTTTAGCCTTCCCTGAATTCAAATTTTTAGCAGTTGCTATAACCTCTGTTTCAGTTATGTCGATGTAACCAAATGACGGACCATGCCAAGGAGGTAAAGAAGGTTCTTTTGGTGAACTTAGGCCACTGTGCAGGTTTGAACCGACAGAACAGAAGTGCTCGTTGAACTGATTTGCAAGATTCTGCATTTGCAGCATTTCAGGGAGGACTCTTTTTGATGGAGTAGGCTGTATAATAGAGTTAATAACTTTGCAAAGTTTGCCACAGTCATTGGAAGTTGAAGTTACTTGTTTCTTGTAGTAGAGTCGCTTCTGTTTACGCATAGCTGCAACTGCTTTGTTTTTATATATTCTAAACTGGTTATTGTAATAAGAGTTTCCTCTGTTTTGTTTCATTTTGATGTACCAGAAATATCGCGTTTTTTAGCATTTAGTACGTTAGCTGTCATCCATGGACATATTGGATGGGTATGGTACGTTTTCTTTATTTTTTTACTGCTGTCCTTGATAATCGACTTTATCCGTTCGACTAGGGTCCGACAATGTTCGCTAACATCCATACCGTTAAGGTCCTCAAAATTGGCTGCAGAGAGCAGCTGCGAAACCCTGTCGTAATCAAGCCGTGTAGTATAGCCATGAAAATTATTGCTGGTTATGTGGTTGTTCCCGAGGCGATATAGGAATACTATTGGCAAGTGGTCAGCTACAGGAATGTCGTATGTTCCTGAAAGGGAACTGACAGATTTGAAGTTGCATAGGACATGATCCAAGCATGCAGAGGTGTCTGAAGTGATGCGAGTGGGATATGAAATGAGATTTTCGAAGCCATAAGAATTTAGCAAGTTTTGATAGTCATCCCAGTTGTCACCTAAGATATTGATGTTCATATCGCCCACAACTATTGTATTCTTATGATTGTCGTTTAGGTAAAAGAAAATACTTTCAAGGTCTTTCAGAAACTGCTTGCGATGCGACTGTGGGGTCTATATACAGCACCGTGAAAGACATCATCAATTTCTACAAATAAGGATTCACAACTAGTAGCAGCAGGTAAGTATGAACATTTTTTATATGTGAGAGGCTTCCTAATATATATTGCTACTCCTCCTCCCCTATTATTTGCTTCTCGAGGGTGGGATATAAACAAGTAACTAGGAACGTTATAGCTTTCGCCAGGCATCAACCAGGTTTCTATAAGCGCAATAACATCGTACATACATGAATGCTGGGTTAGAAGGGAGCAAAGAGCATCGCTGTTTTTTGAAACGCTTTTAATATTACAGTGAAGTATGGAGCGTGTGCCTTTTGTTTTATGAAAGTTGTCAACTACAGATGGAGTCAGCATAACAGAAGTGCTTATGCTATCCGCGCAAGATCGGCTTCGTTGCGGATGCGGATAGTGTCCGAGTTGTCGGCTTTTTTCATCAATATGCGCCCGTTTGCAACCCAAGCGTGTCGCCAATTGTGACGTTTTTTTGCGGCCATGGCTTTTCCCAGTAGGGCTTTATACGAAGGACAGAGATGCTGGTTAAGATACACAGGCGTCGATCCGGCAATTCCAAGGTCAGATGTATTCAGTCGCATTTTTTTTGTAGCATAAAGCAGCTTATCGCGGGCTGCGCAGGACATGAATTTTATGACAATGTTTGACATATTTCTGTCCTTAGTCGGTACCCAGTGGGCTACATCAATATCAGCTGGAGATAGCGTTACTCCAGCTTTCGTGCTAAGCGCGGTAACAATCTCGGTCACTGTCTTTTCGGTTGATTTAGGAATGCCTTTTAATTCTAGGTTAGCCCTGCGGCTGTACTGTTGAAGCTCAGCTAGGTCGTCTTTGGTTTCCGTGATTTGCTTAGTTAACTCACAGTTTTCTTTTACCAGTCTGACATT
This sequence comes from Rhipicephalus annulatus, assembly GCA_013436015.1. Classification (NCBI taxonomy): domain Eukaryota; kingdom Metazoa; phylum Arthropoda; class Arachnida; order Ixodida; family Ixodidae; genus Rhipicephalus; species Rhipicephalus annulatus. The sequence continues at coordinate 791,775 of WOVY01000368.1, read as the reverse complement.
TTCTGCTTTCAGGCCATGCAGCTCTTTCTGCGTGTCATCTAAGGTTTTCTTAAAAAAGTCAAAGCCCTTGCTCATAAGGTCAACTGATTTTTGAAGACAAGTTCGTAGAAGGGCCCCTAAATCTCCTCCAATATTTTTTTCAAGCGCTGAAATAAACACGCGCATCGTATGCAGAATGTCATAACCATCAACGATGCCACACGTGGTGGCCCTATGCGCCGTCGATGTGCCACAAATTCCAAAAAACAATCCGTGCCTTTCCGGCCTCCTTGTGACGCACAGCTCATTCTGAGGCATATCGCATTCATGCCCTTGCTGTTCACTGTGTTTCCTGCTTGTGCCACCTCCCCGCGGCAAACATTTTTCTTGGTACGCAGAGACCACAGGTACACCTGCATGGCATGCGAGAGTGAAGGGGGGGATAAACCTTTTCGAAAAGACGGAAAGGTAAGAAAATGGGGTGTAGAGGGCACGATAACTACCTGTCATGTGATTACACCTCAACCGATACACTCACGAGAGAAACGAAGGGACAGTGAGAATGAAGAGCATTAAGGAGAGACAGACAGACAGACAGACAGACAGACAGACAGACAGACAGACAGACAGACAGACAGACGGACAGACAGACAGACAGACAGACAGACAGACAGACAGACAGACAGACAGACAGACAGACAGACAGACAGACAGACAAAGAACTTGATTGAGGTCCTCAGGAATACTACTTCAAAGAGGTAGAGCAGTGGGCCACTCCCACGTTAAAACGGGTAGGCCGAGCCTCACCGCCGCGTCGTGGGCCCTCTGGACAACCCAGAGTTGATGTGCAAGTTCCGAGCTCCTGAGCGTAGAGCTTCATTCCTCTTCGGTTATGTGCCGAGAATCGCGTGATGAGGGGCACTTCCACAGCGTGTGGTCTAACGTAGATACGGCGCCACAATCTGGGAATGTTGAATCAATGCTTTCAATAAACTGGCCGTGGGAACGAAGACTGCTGTAGATAGAGAAAAAAATTGAGGGACCCTTAAGCTTCGCCTTTAAGAGTTTAACGCAATAGTGAAATCCGGTTTTTAGTGTGCCCTTCAACCGCTAGGTGCATAATTATTAATACGTTTTGTTACACACACACACACACACACACACACACACACACACACACACACACACACACACACACACACACACACACACACACACACACACACACACACACACACACACACACACACACACACACACAAACGCACGCAAATGCGACGTATCTGTAGCAATGGTACAGGTATTTTATTTATTTAACAGCATATTTATAACAACTTCATGAACATATTTTACAATTATATAGTCACATAGTGCTGTATAATGAACTTCGCATAGGCGTGACACTTGTATTAATAAATGGTCACATTCTGTCATCCGTCTTGCGTTAGTTATATGACAATTGTTCGACTTGTTCTTCTGGAGACCTGTACCAGCCAACCGCAACAAGTATCGCCTAATGATCAGTGAAATGTCAACTGCAAAACTTCACTTCTGTAATGGTGTCGTAAGAATGAAAAGCTAAATATATGCAAGTCTTGTGGTTTGTTGAAATGTTGAAATGGCATTTTCTTGAAGGGGCATAAAGTCTCACAATGCCTCACAGATGGCAGCACATGATCTAGCGTTTGCTGTTTGCTTGATGAACTCCTCTGGAAAGGCATGATATGGTTTACACTAGATGGACGTATTTGTACATTTTCAGAGCTGTTGGAAAGTTCCTGTGTGTTTTTTGCGGCGATGGCTGCACTATTCCCGCCTTTTTCGACATAGTTTGATGGCCTCCCAAATGTGCCGACAAACGCCAAATGGGCTCGTTTTCATCGTGACACCTGTCAAACGAAATGCGTTACGGAGACTCCTACTACATGGCATTTAGGTAGTGCTTTTTCCCGAAGCAGCTGCAAGTAACATCGTGGTTTTGGGATAGGACACTTGCTTGCAACACGAACGAGTTCAATCCTCAATGGGACCAAAAATTTTATTCGTTTATTTGCTCCTTTCTTCATTTTTCGCTCACAAACAACGGTGCCGACGGTGTGATTTGCGACACGAGCTCTCTAACGACATCGCGTCAATACGAGGCACAAATAGTCGGTGTGTGAAGGGAGGGGGGGGGGGTTAAATCAAGGAGGCCTAAAAAAACAAGGTGATGGGCGGAAAAGCACCCTAAGGGGTGCTCAGCGAAAGGGCAAAGTGGCTTTGAGAGAGAATACTAGTGAAGGGAAGAGTGAAAGCAGTGTTTTGATAATAAAAATACCTGTTGACACAATTGTGATATGGTGCCTTCATGAGACAGTGCTTTTTTACTTTTTGAAACAACCTCCTGAGTCAATGGGACATGCATGTCTCACCTTTTTCTGTGATCTGGCCTAAATTTGACAAATTTCATTTCATATTTAAGATCAGTGCCATTCTTAAAGGCAGAGCGAACCACTCTCGGGCAGAAAAGATGGCAACAATGTTGTTGTATTTTATGTCAATATACCCCAGCCGGTTTTATATCAGTGTCAGAACTATATAGAACCTTTGTAAAGTTAAATTGACAATATGTAATATAGGCGTGGTTGGGGATAAATCCTGAAGTTGTATGGCCCACAAAAACTATAGTAAATCTGACGGAACAATCCACTGTCTTTCTTAGTCCACGTCTTTGTCATGTGCCACACATTTTTCGCAATGAAAGAGTCAAAAGTTTGTTGTTTTTATTTGAAAGTGGCAAATTGCTTTCTAAGTGTTTGCTCACCACTTCTAGGAATAAATCGTTCCCCAATCGCTTTATTTCTGTCGTCTTGAATTTCAAATGTACTGTCTTTGAGAGTGATTCCTCAATATTTGTAAGGTGGCACCGCACTTTTTGGGTATTCATCCCCCCCCCCCTTTTTGCAGGCTCTCTATAAAAAGTATGATCAGGAAGCAATAGGCCCAGTCAGCATTCACAATGGTTATAATACATAAGGCCTCCAAGAGATCTGGCCAAAGGAAGACCTGTGGACTCTGTGATCTCAACTGGCACTGTAAGCTACAGAGCAAAGTCGACATTTCCTGAAGATCGAAGTGTAAGAAACTGAACCAGCAGATGGCTCCGAAAAACGATGTATGCGAGTCAGCTTTAGAGGAGCTGCAAATAACAGAAGAAAAAATAAAATAAAAGGTTTATCCACAGTGTTTATGTACTTTTATTTTACTATGACAGTATATATCTAAATGAACCTCCTGGAACTTGGTGAATCGGTGGCTTTGCAGAAAGCTGTGGAAATACAAAAAGCAGCATTTTCTTTGTATGCCCTTCTAAATAAGTGCAATCATGCAACTTTAATTCAACTGCATCACCACAGTGCATGAGCTAAACATAAATTATTTATTATACTCTCAATGCCAGTGTACAAAGGAGAATGGTTAATACATTTACGTTATGAAATGTTGCGCTAGACAGCTTGAAAATATTCATGGTTGTTGGCGACTTAGCTGAGTGGGTGGTTCTATGCAGAGGCTCTCTTCGGCAGGAATGAATTGAAGAAAACGTTTTTGTGACAACTTGGCACTTCGACTTTGATTTTGCTGTCTATTCCCATTAAGGCGTACCAAGCAGTGTGACACCCCAACTTACACGTTTTTCTAGATTTGCACTACTTAAAAGTACATGATCGCCGACCTCCATGCTCCTTTGACACAGTTACTAGCAACCATGCTGGCGTGTGACGCTATTGTATATGTTGTAGAATTAAAAAAAATTTGGCAGAATGGGTGAAGAATTGGCATTTTGCTTTCACTACAATGCATATTTGGACGGTAAGGTGTACGCCAGTGGGAGAGATGAGAAAGAACCATTCCTTTTCATGCATTCAGCAGAAGTTCAATACAATCTGTGCAGTATTCGGGAAAGTATTTTAAGGGCTTACTTTGTGTTGTTAGACACAATATTAGTGATAACAAACAGTAATGGCAAGGAAAGTGTAAAAGGTATTATATATAGTAATTATATGTCACAGGAAATTGTTTTTTTCCCACTTCAAATTTATATGACATTTGCTACAAATATTGTTTGTAGCAAATATCATAACCCCAAACACATTTTGGTGTTTGGTGGCTAATACCAAACAACATTGTTTGGCATTAGCGTCTGTTAGTTCTAATTCACGCAGTATTGTATTCGTGATGGTTTTACCCACCATGGCAATATCGAATCGCTTTTCAAGACAGCAAAAAAAATTCTTGCAACGATACTGAAGAAGGTCGAATACTGCAGTAAATTAATTGCCCACAGTATCTCCCAACTGGTTTCCATATCATGTCATTTTCAATAAACGAGCATGCCGCCATATTTGCTGCATGTTGAGCTGTGCATGCGTACGCACAAATTTATGAACCTGCAAAATAAAGAAAATAGACTGTGTGTTTCAACCACCGTGTTCACATGTGCTCGAGATGATCGGCTACATTTGCCGTCCGCACACAGTTGTGCTAATAGTGGTGAAAACGGAAGCTGGTTTGCTTATAAGTGCACCGAAAATACACCGACGGCTGACGCCAGCATAATGTCGACAGCAGCCGGTGGGAGGCCGGCTCGCTTTCGCCTCTCTGGCGAAAGCCTCAATGGCTTTGAGCGGCGCAGAAAACATGTAAACAATGCATTTCATGCAACTTCATTTCAAAACAGCAAAAAGACGACCTACACAGCTGACTGGACAACACGAGCGCTTACTTCTCGGTGTTTAATCTTTGCACTGTTTCAAAGAGAACCCAAACCAACTAGCCCAACTCTCGCTTTTGCTGCAGTTTATGCAACCACGGGCCACTCTATTGAGGGCATATTAAACAATTTTTTTCTGTGCGCAGAAAAGAAGGACGGGGGGGAGGGGGGAGCTAAGGCAATCTCTGACCCTGCGCGCTGACTGCGATTTGGTTATAAAAATTTACTCAGAAAGTTGTGCTAGTTCGCAGGAATCAATCGAGACGTGAGGACATGCGTCGAAGAGGTACGTAGTTTGTTTGTCTGAGGTCCGTGTTTGCACAGCTCACGTTCTTTTATATAAAGACCCAGACTTTGGTCGCTTATGCAACGTGCAAGCAGCCAAGCATCATTCATAAAATACAACGACTGCGGTAGCCATGAGAGCAACAAATATTTGCTTCAACACGTTGACCACGGCGGAAGTTCGTGCAGGATGCAGCGGTGTTTTGCTTACCTTCTTTGACCAGTAGGCAAAGTGTCGCACATCAAATATTGACGCTCGATGTTCCGAATGGTGCAAAATATGGTAGCCACGTATGTATCCGTGTACATTTCACTATATAATGTAGAACAGCGCTGAAGCTTCGACGATCGACGCACGCCTCGCAGCCAAAAAGGAAAACAGGAAGTCGCTATGACACCTATTCCAGGATGCAGGTGCCGCTTCGCGCAATCAAGAAACGAAACCGAAATTGCGATTTTATAGGCATCTTTGATAGACCTGTAATTCGCGGTTGCCAACCGTACATGCACAAAACTAACTTTGCTAATGCGCTTTATAAGCAACCCTGAATCCGCCGTTTGCGGTGCGCCTCCTCTTCTCCCCTTGCAACGGCGCGAGGAGCAGAGAGGAGCGTCTGTAGCAACGGCGTAGCGATGTCACACACCAAGTGATTGCGCGCGCTCCATCCTCCGCTCCGTGCCTGCGCGCGCCCGCGCAGCCATGGCTTGCTCGAGATCGGCAAGTTTTCATAGGTATGGATCCATCGCAGGCAACAACCTCGACTGCGATTCCTCCAAGAACGAGTAGAGCGCAATCGAATGCGAGCATTGCACGTGTCGTTGAAGATGTCGCACCAGTTGAAGACAAGGCAGCGCGGCAAAGGGCCCGTTATGCCAAGCGCAAGCAGGCGAAGCGGGCCGCGAAACTAAACATCATTATAGTGCGAACTTACTCTCACATATACGCATAAACTCACCAAGATTTTCTGAGAGGGTCTAATGGTTCCTTGGAATCGCAATGTGATCACACGGGGGAGTTAACGTTAACTCACTGGCGAATGCCAACGAATTTTAACTTTACTTTCCTTCATAGCATCATCCCGTGCATTCGCACTTAACCATGTTCACCCTCGGGGAATAGCTTTGGAGTTTTTTTTATATGAAAAGAATTTTTTACTGTAAAACATTTAGCTAAGCTCAAAGCGTTGAAGTAAAAGATCTTAGTCTCATAATTTTTCACCCTAGCTGAGGCTTTGTAAGATTTTGATCTGTAGAAACCGGTCGTAAATAAATAAATAAATGAAAGATTGTTGAAATATGCGACCTCATGCTGACTGATGGGCAGTGGGTATTCAGGGCAAAGTTAAAAGTTTGCTCTTGAACCTTTTTTCCATTCCATTAATCAACTTGTGATTGTAAATACAGATAAAAGGCTCCATTAAGATAATTTTTTCACTCTTGAAATATTGTGGCAATCAAAACATTACAAGCTACCACGCTCAGCGAATAGCTCTAGCTTTTTGTGCCGTATCACAGAGACTGTAGTTCAAAGCTTTATTGAGAAAAATGTAATGTAGTAAAAAGAATGAGCCACTGTTTCCATGGTGAGGCCCTTGTCGACCTCTTCCTTTATTCGAACACACTGAATAGATCTTAACGCTGATTGTGAAACTCCTAGGGTTTTAAGCAATTGTCAACAAAATGCTGCAGTTGAGTGAGCATTAACTCTGTATGTTAAATAATGTTTGTATTAACTTTGTATGTTGGTAATGTAACACACTAAAATATAGGTAAAAATTTTATTGCGTTCATTCTCATAAATATGAATCACAAGAACTGTTAATTAGTTTAATGTAGGGTTAAAAGGTAACAGGTCTGTACAGGTTTCAGTAGGCCTAGTGCAAGATACTTTCAAGGTGCTACTGAAGGTTTTTTTAAGGATATAAAGGACCGTCCCAAGTAAAAAATCTTTATGCAATAACCACGCTTCCAAACCAACATGGTTCAGAAACATGACTATTTACAAATTAAGAATACAAAATTAGTATTTCGCTCACAAACAGCACTTATTGAAGCTTTGGCTGCATAGAATCGGTGCATATTGTTTGAGCTACTTTCATAACAAAGTTAGATATGGAGAAGGAAAAAAGAACAGGACTGGTTGAGGTGAAGTCAAATCACCCAGAGAAAAGTTGTAAGTGGACCAGGTGAAAAAATAAAACTAGTAGCAGGAGACAAACAAGGTTAAACATTGGGTGGCAGCTATCACTAGAGCACGGCTTGTGCTCTCAAAGTAACCTGACAAAAATTTACATACGCACAACAGCTGCTCTAGTCTATATCAGCCCCGCCACGGTGGTCTAGTGGATAAGGTACTCGGCTGTTGAACCGCAGGTCGCGGGATCAAATCCCGGCTGTGGCGGCTGCATTTCCGATAGAGGCGGAAATGTTGTAGGCCCGCACAGTAAAAATTTTTGCATAAAAAAGGGTGTAAAAAGGGTGCTTTTACGAGAAAGCACCCTTTGCAACACCCTTTAACACCCATAAATGGTCGATTGAAAAAAAGCACCCCTTTGTTTGGGTGCCTGCCTCAATAGCACCCTAAAATAGGCTCTAAGGGTGCTTTTGTGCCTGAGAAGGGTGTAGGTGCTGATTCATCAGATGGAATATGCAGCATAAGAAGAACACATAAGTATAATATTTGGGATTTTACGTCTCAAAAACCTCGATATGATTATGAGGGTCGTCGTAGTGGAAAGTTGCAGAGATTTTCACCATTTGGTGTTCTTTCATGAGCGCTCATATCGCACAGTGCAAAGGCTTCTACCTTTTCGCCTCCCCCTTAATTCGACTGCCACGGCCGGCATCGAACCCGCGACCTTCGGATTGGCGGCCGAGCAGCGCAGCTACTGCACGAATATGTGGACCTTGCGTTAAATGACGGCCTAATTGACTTAGAATGTGTGAAGGGGCTCTCCGAATAAAGCAGAATGTCAGCAGAAGCAAATCGCGTTTCATCTATAATGGCAATTAACTGCAATCCATGTTACGAAAGTTTTTCTTAGCGTTGGTTATAACCTGCATGTTTGCTATGGATTATATACACACAAATAATGTTCGCCCGAGTATGGGTGTGTGTGCGTGTAAGCGCGATTGTGTGTACACCCGTGCATGTGTGCGTGCGCGTGTATGTGCGAGTCCGTGCTTGTGTTATGCGTGCCTGTGCACATGTGTACGCCCATGCATGCGTGCGTTTATGGTCGCGTGTGTGTGTGGCCGTATGTGTGTATACGTGTATGTGTGTGCGCCTGTGAATAAGTATGCGTGTGTATCAGCCCGTGCGCCCTCGAATTTCGTATGTGTGTGTGAAGGGGGGGGAGGCACTGCTTCCTATTGTTTAAGGTCCCACACCTGTTCAGACTGGGAGTCTATATGGGAGGTGGCTCAAGGAATGGCGGTTGTCAACGCACTGTACATGGACTATTCAGTACATGGAAAACAGCTGCACATTTTCGTACCTGATCGTTGCTTACGAACTTGCTGTGGTAGCTGATTAGGTCCACTGAGGTGCTTCTACGCTCGAAAACGTGGGTTATGACCAATTCCCACGGGAAGCTGTCACTGCACTTATGCACAACCATCGCTTATATTAACAACGTTTAACAAGAACGTGCCCTGCCTTTGCTACAGGTGCTTAGTTAGCTCATTGGGTAACCATATGGAATTATGTGCTGATCATGTGTTCAGCAAAAAGTTTGTTATAACAACCTCGGCACGTTTCGTGGTGCGTGACAAGCCTTCTAAACATCCGCGACTGTGGATTAATTTGTTCCAGCTTCGACTACGCATTCAGTGTTTGCGGCACCATACGTGGAAGTGCCAGACACAGACAATGCAAAAAGAAATTCCTCTGGAAAAAGGTGTAGCGATGCTCTCCCGCCATTGCCACCGAGGACGAAATAATTATTGTTTATGGCCATTCCATGGTGCACTTTGTTTTCCGCAAGTTTTGCGTCACTATTTTTCGCCCACTGCAATCGCATTCCGTCAAAATACTCAAAGAACCCGAGGCTGGTAAATAACCTGCGTCGCTGTGCGACTGGCTGGAAGGAGAGTTGCCATTTACAAGGAGTCATTCCGCCACGAACGGCCGTCCGCCGTATGCGCCGTAGCGTTTGCCTTTCGGCGCCGTCCTGGCGGGTTTCCCGCTTCTACCCCCCCGCTCACCCCGGTCAGCGTTGCTCCCACAACGGCGGCGTAGATAAGCAAATAGTTGCGTCACCAAACACCTGCGTCGACAGCTGCGGCGCCGCCGCCAGTGCCTCCCCCTTTTCTCTCTCAACGTCGCTCTCTCTGTCTCATCGTCTTTAAAATGCGTTGCGTGGGTCTGGGGTCTTGGTCGCTGTGTGTGTTCTAGCGAACAGGCGCATATTCAATGGTGGTCACGCATGACACCGTGTTCGAAGTGACGCTCGGATTAAGGAATATTCATGGAGTGGCGGACACGGACAACGTGGGCCTGTTAACGGTGAGTGTACTGTTTTCGTAAATAGTAATCATACAGCGCTAGCTGGGCGCCTGCAGCAGCTCTGCCGAAGTAGGCTGCCAGCCATTTACAACAGCATGCGTTCGCGGGCCTGTTGCAGATGCCCGATTAAACGTGTGACTTAACGAGTTCACACTGCTATGCGCGATGTTGTGTAAGTGCCTGCATCACTCATACAGTGAGTGATGTGATCGCTTAACAAGGGCGGGATTAGTTGCTGATCGCACATTGTCTCTACACTGCAAAAAGTGATTGATATTGTTTTAAGATGTGCTTTGGGCTACATCGTATTAACATTTCTATTAATACTCAAATGTGCAACGTGCTTCTGTACGTGTAAGCGCAAAAAAAGAAAGAAAAAGCAAAAATTATGTACAGAGGCGCACTGTACGAAATGGCTTTTTTTGCTTAAAGACGGTATAGTTGGAGGTGCTGATATGCCGCGATTCTCCCAGCACGTGCGCCTCGGTCTTTTAAGCTATTTAGGACAAGTGCCACCAGCAACAGGGAAAGATCTAGCAGACTTCCAAAGGCGCGTTGTTGTGGCCATCGCCGTGCGTTGTTTTCCCTCGTTTCTGTTTGCTGATTTCGTGCTTCGCTTTCATCTGCGATAATGTTCGGCGTTATAACAGAATCGAGAGAGTATACGTGACTGTTGGAGTTATGTGCGGTAGCTCAAGCATAATCCATGGCTGCTGCAACGTAGTCGGCGTCCGCGCGCGTCGGTGTCGTTCGAGCGCTCTTACTTGCGTGATTGTGTTTAACTGAGTATTTAGGCACGGGTTACGTTTGTAAATCCTGTAGTCAATAATCGCTAATAGCGTGCCCCTGATTACCATTAGAGGATGGGCTTGGTTGTCGTAATATGCCAGACGCTTTTTCTGAAAGCAAGCTTTGAATTTTTTTAAAGGAGTAATTTCATACGTGCAAGGCATTGCCTGTTGCAGGCCCGCAACTCTCTCAAAACTGGACGAGCTATCACATCTTTTATCAAATTACAATGAATTAAGATGATTGAATTATAGATGACGAATTTCTGTGCTAGATTAGGTGCACAAAACACATGTTCGCAGCCCTACGTCTAGAAAGTAGGCAAATTGGAAGCACAGCGTCAAATTTGGATTAGATTCCATTGACGGAGCGTCTTGTGAGAGTAGAAAGAACGAGAAAATTGTTCATTTTTGATGCCCTTATAGAGGCAGTCAGAATTGCACTGATTGGTGGCTTGTAACAATTCCTCAGATTGTTAGAGGCGTGATTAAAGTCAGTAAATCTTTTACTTTTTTTTGCAGACCTCTTCGCTAGTGCCACGCCCAAGATTATTTGTTCTCATGTAAAAGAGAAAGCAGAGATGTCTTCACTGTTTGTACATGAAGAGGTAAGTTTCTTGTGCATTTCGATTAATGTTACATGTTCTGAACGTTGTACTTTAGGAATTGTTTTTCACACTGGCTCACTACCCTAGAAGGAATTTGATTTTTAGGTGAGTTCAGGCTTTCGTAAGTGCCATTTTTGAGCTATAGTCTTACACTTCACCTCATTTCGGTAATTTGCTGTATGCTGGAAAACTCTTATCTTTATCATACGAAATTATTGGAATGTATGGGTTGTATGCTTCGAGTTCAGTGTAATGTCAATTACACGCCAATTCGAAGGATACACACTACACATTCTTTATATATGGTGCTGCCAGAACAGAACGAACATCCTTTTATGAGAAGTCATATTTGCTCTTATTACAGGATGAGAGGGTGCCGCTCACGTCCTGCGTAGTCTACCCCTCGGCCCCAGCCTAGAGCAAGCCTACTTCCTGAACCTCCACATGGATAACCGAAAAATCTTCTGTGTCAGTAATGACGAAGAAGGAGTGACAGCACTGATGAGTTGATTTTTTTTATTTTCAACATTGTCTACGGCCGCAAGGCCTTTAACATCCACCGTCATTGAGCGGCTTTTTCTCGGCGTGAGTTTAGAGTTTATCAAAGAAGTTGTTCAGGCAGTACGACACTGAAAATTTTAGTGTCACAATGCCTGAACAACTTTTTCTAGTGTGGTCATGGTAGATGAACAAACATTGTTATTTTTGTAAGTTATTTTGCTTAAATATAGCTGGAGCATTCCATGCCAAACGTCCCAGCCACTTTGGCGACCATCTGAATTGTATTTGAAAAAAAAGTGCTGACTTACTGCGTTGAAAACAGTGAACTGCTAGAATATTTCAGCGAGAAAGAAGTTTTGTTCATGTGGCTGGCTTATAACTTCCTGGCATAATGCCGTCTGTGTGCTGTTTGTGGAAAATTTCGTTTTAAAACTACCGCTTATTTTTTCTAAAGCAAATTCGGTCTACCTGTTAAGTAAATGTGCTTCTGTAAGGTATTTGAAGCTCAATACTAATAGTGCAATTTTTTGCCACATTCGCTTCCAAGAATAAAGCCAAAATGTGTTATGTTTGCATTTTATTGCAATATTGCACTTTGTATGAATATCTGAGCAGTGAATACTTACTCTACAGAAGGTATATTTTGAGGAAAAAATATCTTTAGACCTCTCAAGCTGCTGAAATATACGAGAAAATATCACGAATTTCACAAAACTGTGATTTTTGTCCGTATTGAGATGCAATTTGCTCCATGTTGTGATGCAATGAAAACTCATCAGTATACCTAAATTGTAAGAAAATGAAATTTTTTCTGTAATAAAAATCTTATCGCAAAAAGTACAGGAAAGAGCGCTGTTAACTGAATTTTATTGAAGGTGCTACGAGCGTTTTTATACTGAACACAAGACCAGGGCTCATCTGCAACAACACATGTGTGACCACGACAAAATAATTTTAACAGAGAAAAGAATACTCTTTTTCGGAAAAGATAAGTGAAGGTGTACTGATGCATTGATCCTTGGCCTTCCCGATAAAGAGTTCTAAAATCTCTCATGTTTCTGCTTGCTTTTTTTCAAAAACCGTGTTTTATGAAACCTAGGACTACACTTACATTCTTACGGTGCCCGCCCATGAGACTACTTCAGCCCTTCTTAACATTTAAAGTATGATGTCTTGCTTGATCATTGAAGCATTGCCCAGTTTGTCCTATGTTTACTTTTCCACATGTTAGCGGCATCTTATACACATTAGATTGGCATTCAGTAAACCTATTCTAGTGACGAATGGTGTGTGTACTAAACAGCAACAGGAATAGTCAATCTTGCCCCATTTGTCACGAGAATAGGTTTACTTAATGCCAATTTAACGTTTGTAGAAGTATTTTTTATCAGGTAAACCAATGATCAGGGCATTACTACACGTTCACTTATCCTTTCCGAGAGGGAGTATTCTTTTCACAGTTAAGATTATTTTGTAGTGCTCACACGTGTCGTCGCGCATGAACACGGTTCTTGTACTCCGTATAAAAGCGCTCGTAGCACATTCATTAAATTCAGTTGACAGTCGGTGCTCTTTCCTGTCCTTTCTGTCTCTTCCTAAAGTTGTCGCGCTGTGACTAGCACACAACCACGATGAACCAACTCTCACAATTTAAGCTCTTGTTACGTAACACGTAGACCGAGTTTCGTATCGAAAGAAGGAGCGGTGCTTTTAAAATAAAATTTTTCACATACAACACCTAGACGGCATACCAGGAAGTTCTGAGGGCAGCCACGTGACCAAATATTTTTCCTCCCCTAAATATTCCAGAAGTTCACTATTTTCAATGCAGCACGAGTTTTTCGAATACATTTGAGATGGTTGCCAAAATGGCTGGAACATTTGGCATAATGTGACCCAGCTGTGTCATTAGCCATATTTATGCATTACCTCTTTTGTTTTTTGTGTGTTTTGACTCAGTTTTGTGTTCGTTTTTATCTTATTTTGTTTCTGATCATTGTATTGTTTTCTTAAGTATTCGCTAAAGTTATATGTGCGAAAACCCGTATATGTTTGCATGAACATCATTTCTCATAACCAATTGTTATACATCAAGGAATACAAAGCTTAATCCACTGTGATTGTATACATTTGAAAACACTATCCATATATATTGCCACATTCCATTTCCCAAGTTTTTGTTATCGTCCAAAAACACCACACGATTCTCAGCGCAAACCGCGCCTGCAGTTTTCTAGAAGGTTCTGGACTGTTGTAGATCATTTCGATAAGATCACGCCCACTGTGCGAACGGTGCAGATTGTTCTAGAACCTACGCCACCGCCAGCGATAACGCTAGAACATTCGACGGCAAGAGTATAAATGCCGACGCGCTTCGCCGCTTGTCAGTTGTTGATCGAAGGCCGACGCTCCGTTCGCCACTATCAGTCCGAGACTGCTATCTGTGCAAGACTGCTGCTGTAATTGGATTTTTCGTTTACCGGGCACAGGTTCGCCCAAATAAACAGTTAAATCCCAACACGAAGACTCCTGTCTTCGGCCACGTCACGACCCCGTGACATCTGGTGGAGGTGCTGCTTCGTTCATGTACCAGACGCCATCGTCAAGCGGTGAACCCAGCCCACGTCGCGGAGAAGACACCGACGCCAACAATGAGCAGCGAACAAGCCGCCGACAGCAAGGGCTACCACCGGAGTACGGGCTTCTACAAGACAAGGCGCGGAAGACCAAGGCCATGACCGCGACTGCAGCGACAATGACAACCGCAGCGTCCCAGCCCACGATGGTCATGCATCAACCCAGGGAACCACCAATTTTCCATGGGTCATCATTCGAAGACCCGGAGTCCTGGCTACAAACGTATCACCGTGTGGCCGCCCTCAACCACTGGGACCATGACGAAAAGCTGCGTCGTGTGTTCTTCTATTTGGAAGACACCGCAAGGACCTGGCTCGAAAATCGAGAGTCCACGCTCCGGACGTGGGATTATTTCTGCGGCGCATTCCTGCAAACGTTCGCGAGCGTCGCTCGCAAAGAGAGGGCCGCTGCTTTATTAAAGACCCGGGTTCAGCTACCAAATGAAAATGTCGCCATTTTCACAGAAGAAATGACCCGACTATTCCGTCACGCTGACCCAGACATGCGTGAGGAAAAAAAAGTTCGTTTCCTCATGCGAGGGGTCAAAACAGGAGCTCTTCGCGGGACTGATGAGAAACCCACCGAAAACCGTTCAAGGATTTGTAGCCGAAGCGACCACTATCGAAAAGACCCTGGACATGCGCACCAGACAGTATAATCTTCGCCTGACTGCAGACTGCGCTGCTGCTCAAGCCAGCAACTCCGGAGACCTGCGTGAAACGATCCGAGCGATCGTGCGGGAAGAGCTGCGCAAGCTGTTGCCTGTGGCGCAGCCTCAAGTTGATTCAATCGCCGACATTGTGCGAGAAGAAGTTCGGCAATCCCTCCAAATTCCCCACGCACCGCTGCCCGAGCCGGAAGCTATGAGCTACGCCGCTGCACTGCGCCACAACGCTCCTCCCCGTCCACGCCAAAACGCCACCCCGTCGCTCTTCCGTCGACAAACGCCACCGCCGCCACCACCCCCGCCGACGTCATACCGTTCGGCGGCGGCCCAGTGCAGTGCACCGAGGAAGACTGACGTCTGGCACACCCCTGACCATCGCCCGCTCTGCTACCACTGCGGCGAGGCCGGACACACATACCGCCGTTGCCAGTACCGACAGATGGGACTGCGTGGCTTCGCCGTCAATGCACCGCGTCCACAGCCAGGAGAACGACCACGTGACATCGCCGACTACCTGACAGGAACTCGGTGGACACCACGTACCCCTTCGCGTTCGCCGTCGCCCAGCCGGCGCACGTCACCGCACCACCGGCAGTACTCTGGCCTTACGCGGGGCCGGTCTCCTAGCCCATATTCGGGAAACTAAGGGCAGCAACCGGTGGAGGTGCAGTTGCTGTGCGACGAACTACCGAAGATCCTCCTCTGACGACGACGCGACGGAGCTTTCCGAACACAACGCCAACCAGGCAAAGCCCTGACAGCGAAAGCTCACTTACCGAAGGTGGCCTGACGACGCAACATGGAAGCAGCGGAACAAGCCGACGCAGCCGTGACCCGACGCCACGCCCTAACTGTAATGCGAAACGGTGAACTAGCGACCTCGACGTTCTTATTGACGGCCACAGTGTGACCGCTCTCGTCGATACTGGAGCCGACTATTCTGTCATCAGTGGGTCGTTCGCCGCGAAGTTAAAGAAAGTTAGGACAGCTTGGAAAGGCCCTGAAATCCACACAGCCGGAGGTCATCTCGTAACGCCTGCAGGAATCTGCACAGCGAAAGTCACCAATAACGGCCGTATTTATCCTACAGACTTCGTAGTCCTACAGCGTTGCTCGAGAGATGTCATCCTTGGCATGGACTTCTTATGCCTCCATGGTGCTGTCATCAACTTAAAAACAAAGTCGATAACGTTATCCACAGAAGAAGCACTACCAACACGCACGCCGTCAGGACACCATGCCTTGAATGTGCTGGAAAAACAAGTCACCATTCCGCCTCGCTCAAGCGTCATTATTTCAGTCGGCGCTCCTAAATCACCTGACTTGGAAGGCGTCATTGAAGGCAGCCAGCATCTGTTGGTCACCCGAAATATTTGCGTCGCAAGAGGAATTGCCGAGCTGCGGGGAGGCAAAGCAACGGTTATGCTCACGAATTTCAGCAATGAGTACAAACATGTGAACTAAGGAACAACGGTCGCATACATCGAAGAAATTGTCGAAGCCACCAGTGCTTTCGCCCTCGCCGATTCTGCGGAACCTGCTCAGAGGAACCAAGCCCCTCCCATAGCTTTCGACGTCAATCCCAGACTTCCGAACGATAAGCAAGAACAGCTCAAGGCCCTGCTCCTGCAATACGAAGATTGCTTTTCGTCGTCATCGAAAATTCGGCAGACCCCAATCACGAAGCGTCGCATCATAACCGAAGAAAATGCCAGACCACTCCGTCAGAGTTCGTACAGGGTTTCGACCCGAGAACGTGAGGCCATGAAGAGACAAGTAGATGAAATGCTGCGGGATGACATTATCTAGCTGTCCAAGAGTCCATGGGCATCCCCCGTGGTGTTATTGAAGAAAAAGGATGGGACTCTGCGTTTCTGCGTCGATTATCGCCGCCTGAACAAAATCACAAAAAAGGACGTGTATCCTCTCCCACGAATAGACGACGCACTTGATCGGCTCCATAACGCCAAGTAATTTTCGTCAATGGACCTCAAGACTGGCTATTGGCAAATTTTTTTTAAATCGAAGTCGACGAAAGAGACCGAGAGAAGACGGCGTTTATAACACCAGACGGCCTCTTCGAGTTTAAGGTGATGCCCTTCGGCCTTTTCTCAGCGCCTGCAACTTTTCATTGCGTTATGAATACAGTACTGGCAGGATTGAAGTGGCAGACTTGCCTTGTGTACTTGGACGATGTCGTCGTGTTTTCCTCGAGTTTCGACGACCATCTTCGGTGCCTTGAAGCTGTACTTCAAGCTATCAAGACTTCCGGACTCACACTAAAGCCAGGAAAGTGCAGATTTGCGTACGAGGAGCTCTTGTTTCTGGGGCACGTTATCAGCAAGTCTGGAGTTCGTCCCGATCCACGGAAAACAGCCGCCATCGCCGACTTCCTGCTGCCCACTGACAAGAAAGCCGTGCGCCGATTTCTGGGCTTGTGCGCCTATTATAGGCGGTTCGTAAAAAACTTCGCCCGCATCGCCGATCCTCTCACTAACCTTACCAAGGCCGACGTGGAGTTCAAGTGGGAAACGCCACAGGAACACGCTTTCCAGGAGCTTAAACATCGCCTCAAGACGCCTCCGTTACTTGTCCATTTCGACGAATTCGCCGAGACAGAAATACACACTGACGCAAGCAGCGTAGGTCTTGCGCCGTTCTTGTGCAGAGGGCTGACGGACTTGAAAGGGTTATTAGTTAAGCCAGCCGATCGCTATCCAAAGCAGAAGCAAATTATTCCACAACAGAAAAGGAGTGCCTTGCCATCATCTGGGCTACGTCGAAATTTCGCCCCTACCTCTACGGCAGGCCCTTCAAAGTTGTGAGCGACCACCACGCCTTGTGTTGGCTAGCCACCTTGAAGGACCCTTCAGGTCGCCTCGCACGATGGAGCCTGAGACTTCAAGAATATGACATTACTGTCATTTACAAGTCCGGCAAAAAACACTCCGACGCCGACTGTCTCTCTCGTGCGCTTGTCGACCAACCGCTACCCGATGACCCGGATGACGACTACTTCTTGGGAACGATAACTACCGACGACTTCGCTGAACGACAGCGGGCCGACCCGGAACTTAAGGCCCTAATAGAATACCTCGAAGGCAGGACCGCCGAAGTCCCGAAGGCATTCAAGCGTGCGCTTGCGTCGTTCTTTCCACGAAACGGTCTTCTACAAAAGAAAAACTTTTCACCACTTCGAGCTAAGTACCTCCTTGTGGTGCCCTCAGCTCTGCGACCAGAACTCCTGCAGGCCCTGCACGACGATCCGACGGCAGGGCACCTCGGTGTTTCTCGCACGCTCGCGAGGATACAAGAAAGGTACTACTGGCCACGTCTTACCACCGACGTCACTCGTTATGTGAGGACATGCCGGGACTGTCAGCGACGCAAGACACCGCCGACAAGGCCAGCGGGACTTCTGCAGCCAATTGATCCACCTTGCCGACCTTTCCAGCAGATCGGTATGGACCTACTGGGGCCGTTCCCGACGTCGGCTTTCGGAAACAAGTGGATCGTGGTAGCTACCGACTTCCTTACCCGCTACGCCGAGACAAAAGCCCTGCCAAAAGGCAGTGCATCCGAGGTAGCTAAGTTCTTCGTCGAAAATATCGTCTTACGTCACGGCGCCCCGGAGGTCCTTATCACCGACAGAGAAACGGCATTCACTGCCGACTTAACTCAAGCGATCTTGGCATACAGCCAAACAAACCACCGCCTGACGACAGCGTACCACCCACAGACCAATGGCCTCACCGAGCGGCTTAACAAGACGATCGCCGACATGCTGTCAATGTACGTCGATGTCGAACACAAGACGTGGGACGCCATTCTTCCGTATGTGACCTTTGCATACAACACGGTGGTGCAGGAGACGACGCAGATATCTCCATACAAATTGGTCTACGGAAGGAGCCCGGCAACGACGCTCGATGCCATGTTACCCAACGTCACCGACGAAGAAAACCTCGATGTGAGCGAGTACCTTCAACGCGCCGAAGAAGCCCGACAACTTGCGCGTCTCCGTATCAAGAATCAACAGACGACCGACAGCCACCGTTACAACCTTCGACGACGCTTCGTGGAATACCATCCCGGTGAACGTGTTTGGGTGTGGACGCCGATACGCCGACGTGGACTAAGTGAAAAGCTTCTGCGATGGTACTTCGGACCCTACAGGGTGGTTCGACGTCTCGGCCCACTTGATTACGAGGTTGTCCCCGACGGCATCACGAACTCTCAACGACGCCGATCGCGACCTGAAGTCGTCTGTGTCGCGCGCCTCAAGCCGTTTCATGCGCGTTAACAAACTGAAACAGTGTTTTTTTGTATTAGTGTTGTATCGTAATTTATTCATTGTACTTTCTTGCATTATTATTGTACCTTCATCTTTGGTTAAAGCATCGGGACGATGCCTTTTTTCAGAGGGGGGCAATGCCACGTTCCATTTCCCAAGTTTTTGTTATCGTCCCAAAACACCACACGATTCTCAGCGCAAACCGCACCTACAGTTTTCTAGAAGGTTCTGGACTGTTGTAGATCATTTCGATAAGATCACGCCCACTGTGCGAACAGTGCAGATTGTTCTAGAACCTACGCCACCGCCAGCGATAACGCTAGAACATTCGACGGCAAGAGTATAAATGCCGACGCGCTCCGCCGCTTGTCAGTTGGTGATCGAAGGCCGACGCTCCGTTCGCCGCTATCAGTCCGAGACTGCTACCTGTGCAAGACTGCTGCTGTAATTAGACTTTTCGTTTACCGGGCACAGGTTCGCCCAAATAAACAGTTAAATCCCAACACGAGGACTCCTGTCTTCGGCCACATGAGGACCCCATGACAATATTTTTGTGTGCATCACTTCTTGGGAACGATTGTGTACATGAAGGCGTATATAGTGAAATCATGGTCATTGTATATATTAGAAAGAATCATAAGTATATATTTGCCTGTATTTCATTCCTATTAACCGTTTGTGTACATGAAGGAGTATTAAACTGGAAACCACTGGGATTGTAGATACTTGAAAGAATTATAGGGATATATTAGCGTATATTTCATTTGTAGTCTCTATGTACTTGAAGCAGTATACTAAACTGAAACCAGTGTAATTGTATGTTGCAAAGAATTGTCAATGAAGTGAAACTGAATAAACATAATAAACCTTTGAGGTGTTGCATGTGTAATGTACGTATACGTTAAACTATATCTGGTGAAAAAGTTGTGTGACAGAAGAAAAGTTTATGTTTGTTTTGCCTATTAAATAAACGCAATATGCAAGGGCAGCAAGGCTTCATTTTCTGTAATGTGCATTATGCATATACTGTGAAGTATATATAGATCCAGCACAAGTTCATACACGATAGTACGCGTTTCTATTTTTGCCCAGACGCAATGAATGGAGCTCGACAGGTGGCGCACCATTGATAATGAGGACCACTTTCTTCAAGTAGTGTGTAATCAGTGCATGCTGATATCTATTAGTGCAGTCTAAAAGAATACTGGCACCCCTGCCATGGGCACTCAACACATTTGTGCACCCTTCTAGCACCCACCTCAGAGGGTGCTAAAAAAGTGATGGACATCGAAGGCACCCTTCCTTAAGGGTGTTTTTGTAACACCCTACAGTTTTTTACATGTACACCCTATTCTAAGGGTGCATAAAAAGCACCCTTTTTGGAAGGTGCTGAAGTAACACCCTTAGGGTGTCGTCCACGGGACAAGCTCATTTACACCCGTCTGGGTGTACAAATTTTTACTGTGCGTGTACTTAGATTTGGGTGCACGTTAAAGAACCCCAGATGGTTGAAATCTCGGGAGCCTTCCACTACGGCGTCTCTCATAATCAAATAGTGGTTTTGAGATTTAAACCCCCCAAATCAATGAATTAGTCTATATCAGAAATTATATGCCAAACAGTGAAGATTTTTCTGAGAACGAAAACAAGTGTAGGAAGTTGAAGGGTCGTGCAAAACTACTGTGATATTTCAACTGTTTTCAAAGGCTCTAGGCATTTGTACACCCTTAGATAACCACAAGCAGGTTTCAGTCATTTACATATGGCATGGTTAAAACACCGCAACCTAAATGTGTTTTGTATAAATCTACATAATGGTGTTCATGCAATCTGCAAGGGGACCTAATGTGGTAAAGGTTAATGGTGCTCTTACGCTGCCTACAATTCAATAGGAGGACTAGCGCACCGTACGAGCCAAGTTAAACCAAAGGCCTAGGCAAAATAAATAATATTAAGTTTTTGTGAAGTTTTCCCAGGTATAACTGAATAAAAAGCTGTGATTGCCTTCTTAATTTACAGAGATCGGTTTTTATTCACTCTAATAATATAGGCCTATAGCATTAGTTGACCAGGCTGTTCACTACACACACATTGCGTATACATGCATGCATGGATCAATCAACTCAGCGGTTAGTAGGGTTCTTACATACCAAATGGCACTACAAAAGAGGGTAGTTGACGTGGGTCACGCACGAATTTTTAGAGCAACGACACTGGCCGCCTCAGAATAGTGATAATGACGGATGGCTGATAGATTGATTCTTATTTCTAGAAACCTGCTATGCTTCAGAAGTTTCACGCGTTGTTTGAAGGGGATGCCGGAAAAGTACACTTGTTTTTTCAAACTACAGTTCACACTTCCAGAAATTGCAATGCGAAGCTAAAGCTGAAAAAGGACTACCTTTCAAGGACCTCAAATGCTCCATGAGGCGTATATTCAAACATTGACCGGTTTGGCTGATGTACTTGCGACCGCACGTAAGCGGTGTGCTATGCACCACTCCTAAAAAACAGTTAACAAACTGTTTTGCATGTTTCTACAAACATCCTCTGCTTTTTGAGCATTATGTGCACAGAAAACACCACCGGTGCTGCCAGCTGAAGATGCCACAAGTGAGCTCCACATTTTATCACCGGCCTGTGGTTCTATCGAGGTGCACTAGCACCATGACAAAGGAAGGAAAGTTACGTAAACACCACCCGTATTTCACGTCCCGCGACAGGTTTGAGCAACCAGACTCGATGAATGAATGGATGAATATAGCTGTACCCTTTAGATCGGGCGGTGGCTAGCGCCACCAAGCCGTAATACTTAATGAACCAAAATCTAGACTTATTTTTTTCCCTTGAATAGAAAGGTTGAGGATTCTTACTTTGCAGCGAAGGGTTAGATTTTCACTCGTGCCTTGACTTTAGCCACCAATCAGATAACCTCCTTCTAGTTAATTCTACCCGCTTGAACTCTATTTTGCCCTCACTGTTCCTAAACCCCAGTGCTTTGAAAATCTCCGCACCATCAACCTGAACTACAGGGTGAAGCCCTTTACAGAACATTATCAAGTGTTCGGCAGTTTCTACTTCCTCTCCACACGCACTGCATACCGTGTCTACCCCTTCGTATTTGGCCCGATATGTCTTTCTTCGCAGTACTCCAGTCCTGGCCTCAAACAGTAGGGAACTACCCCGAGTATTATCATAGATCTTTTCCTTGGCTATTTCTTGCTTAAAAGTTCGATAGATCTCTAGTGCGGACTTCTTAATCATGCTAATTTTCCACATATCGTCTCAGCTTCCGTCACCTTCTTCTTTACCGATAATTCTTTTTGGTTTGGCCCCCTGCTGTTTTCCAAGTATTTACCAGTGAATTTTCTCGTTCGCTTCCGCCATTTTGTGTCGACATTCTTCATGTACAAGTAACTGAAAACCTTCCTTGCCCAACGCTCCTCCCCCATTTCTCTCAATTGCTTCTCAAATTTTATCTTGCTGCTAGCTTTCCTGCCCTCAAATGATGTCCATTTTATATCATCTTGCACTCCGTGGTTTGGTGAGCTCCTAAGGCAAGCCTACCTATTCCACGTTGCCTAATTTCTAATCTTGCTTTAACTTCTGATCTCATGCACAAGACTGCATTGCCGAACGTCAGACCAGGAACCATGACTCCTTTCCATATTCCTCTCACAACATCATACCTATTGTAATTCCACAGTGCCCTGTTTTTCATTACCGCTGCATTCCTGTTACCATTAGTCGTCACGTATGTTTCGTGTTTCCTTAGGTACTTGGCCCCATTGCTTATCCGTACGCCCAGATATTTGTATTTATCTGTCACCTCTAGCGTGACCTCCTGTATTCTAACCTTCATTGTCATTAAATATCACGACTGCTGATTTTTCCTTGCTGAATCGGAAATCTAACCTCTCTCCCTCATTACCGCAGATGTCCATCAATCTCTGCAAATATTCCTTGTTGTCGGCCATTAGCACTATGTCATCTGCGTACATCAATGCTGGTAGTGCCTATTCAATGAGGTTTCCTTGTTTGACGAAAGAGAGGTTGAAGCCCGGTCCATCATCATCATCATCATCATCATCAGCCTGTCTACGTCCACTGCAGGACAAAGGCCTCTCCCATGTTCCGCCAGTTAACCCGGTCCTGTGCTTGCTGTTGCCAATTTATACCCGCAAACTTCTTAATCTCATCGGCCCACCTAACCTTCTGTCTCCCCCTACCCCGCTTCCCTTCTCTGGGAATCCAGTTGGTGACCCTTAATGACCAGCGGTTATCCTGTCTACGTGCTACATGCCCGGCCCATGTCAATTTCCTCTTCTTTATTGCAGCTATGATATCCTTAACTCCCGTTTGTCCCCTAATCCACTCTGCTCTCTTCTTGTCTCTTAAGGTTACACCTACCATTTTTCTTTCTATTGCTCGCTGCGTCGTCCTCAATTTAAGTTGAACCCTCTTTGTGAGTCTCCAGGTTTCTGCTCCGTAGCTAAGTACCGGCAAGATACAGCTGTTATATACCTTCCTCTTGAGGGACAGTGGCAATCTACTTGTCATAATTTGAGAGTGCCTGCCGAATGTGCTCCACCCCATTCTTATTCTTCTAGTTACTTCAATCTCGTGGTTAGGCTCTGCGGTTATTACCTGCCCTAAGTAGACATAGTCTTTTACAACTTCAAGTGCACTATTACCTATCGCAAAGCGCTGCTCTTTTCCGAGGTTGTTGTACATTACTTTCGTTTTCTGCAGATTAATTTTAAGACCCACCTTTCTGCTCTCCTTGTCTAACTCCGTAATCATGAGTTGCAATTCGTCCCCCGAGTTACTTAGCAATGCAATGTCATCGGCGAAGCGCAGGTTACTGAGGTACTCTCCATTAACTCTTATCCCTAACTGTTCCCATTATAGGCTTCTGAAAACGTCCTGTAAGCACGCAGTGAATAGCATTGGGGAGATTGTGTCCCCCTGCCTTACACCCTTCTTTATTGGTATTCTGTTGCTTTTTTTATGAAGCACTATGGTAGCAGTTGATCCCCTGTAGATTTCTTCCAGAAAGTTTATATATATTTCATCTACGCCCTGATTCCGCAGTGTCTGCATGACGGCTGACATTTCTACTGAATCAAACGCCTTCTCGTAATCTATAAAGGCTATGTATAGTGGTTGGTTATACTCTGAGCATTTCTCTATTACCTGATTGATAGTATGAATGTGGTCAATTGTTGAGTAGCCTGTTCTAAATCCTGCTTGTTCCTTTGGTTGATTGAATTCTGATGTTTTCTTTACTCTGCTAGCAATTACCTTTGTAAATAGCTTGTATACTACAGAGAGCAAGCTGATCGGCCTGTAATTCTTCAAGTCCTTGTCATCTCCTTTCTTATGTATTAAGATGATGTTAGCGTTCTTCCAAGACTCTGGTACTTTTCCCGTCAGGAGACACCTCGTAAATAGAGTGGCTAGTTTTTCTAACACAATCTGTCCTCCATCTTTCAGCAGATCTGATGTTACTTGATCTTCACCAGCAGCTTTGCCTCTGTGCATGCTCTCCAAAGCTTTTCTGACTTCTTCTATCATTACCGGTGGGGTGTCGTCTGGGTTACTGCTAGTTCTTATAGTATTAAGGTCGTGGTTGTCTCGGCTACTGTACAGATCTCTGTAAAACTCCTCCGCTATTTTAACTATCCTATCCATATTGGTAGTTAATTTGCCTTCTTTATCTCTTAGTGCATACATCCGCCTTTTGCCTATCCCAAGTTTCCTCTTCACTGCTTTGACGCTTCCTCCGTTTTTCAGAGCGTGCTCAATTCTCTCCATGTTATACCTTCTTACATCGCATACTTTACGTCTATTAATCAGCTTCGAAAGCTCTGCCAGTTCTATTTTGTCTGTTGTAATTGACACTTTCATGATTTGACGCTTCTTAATTAGGTTCTTCGTTTCCTGGGAAAGCTTGCCGGTGTCCTGTCTAGCTACCTTGCCTCCAACTTCCACTGCACACTCCGTGATGATACTCGTCAGATTATCATTCATTGTATCTACGCTAAGGTTGGTTTCCTCGCTAAGAGCAGAGTACTTGTTCTGCAGTGACACTCTGAATTCCTGTACTTTCCCTCTTAGTGCTAGCTTATTGATTTGCTTCTTGCGTATCAGTCTCTGTCGTTCCTTCTTCAAGTCTAGGCGGATTCGAGCCCGTACCATTCTATGGTCACTGCATCTTACCTTGCCAACCACTTCCACATCCTGCACGACTCCGGGGTGTGCAGTCATTATAAAGTCTATTTCGTTCTTATTTACGCCATTAGGGCTCCTCCATGTCCACTTGCGGTTTTCTCGTTTTCGGTTGAAGGTATTCAAAATACGCAGATTATTGCGTTCTGCGAATTCTACTAGTAGCTCTCCTCTGGCGTTTCTAGTGCCGATGCCATAATCTCCTACTGCCTGGTCTCCAGCCTGCTTCTTCCCTACCTTTGCATTAAAGTCGCCCATTACTATAGTATACTGTGTTTTCACCTTACTCATTGCCAATTCCACGTCTTCATAGAAGCTTTCAACTGAAGCGTCATCATGGCTAGATGTAGGCGCGTAAGCCTGTACTACCTTCATTTTGTATCTTTTATTCAGTTTAATTACAATGCCTACCACCCTTTCATTAATGCTGTAGTAATCCTCTATGTTGCCAGCTATGTTTCTGTGAATTAGGAACCCTACTCCCAGTTCTTTTCTGTCTGCCAAGCCCCGATAGCAAATGACGTGCCCATTCTGTAGCACAGTATAGGCCTCATCTGTCCTCCTAACCTCAGTCAGCCCTATTATATCCCATTTAATGCCTTCTAGCTCCTCGAATAATACAGCTAGACTTCCCTCACTAGATAACGTTCTAACGTTAAACGTTGCTAAGTTCAAGTTCCAATGGTGGCCTGTCCGTATCCAGAGATTCCTAGCACCCTCTGCTGCTTTGCAGATCTGACCGCCGCTGTAGTCAGTTGCTCCGCAGCTGGTGGGGACTGAGGGCCGTGAGTTAATTGACGAATGCCTACGGGAGGGGGTGGCCAGATACTGCACCAGGGTGACCAATCCTTCTCTGGTGAGATCATCGGTGCGTACCGGTTTTAAGCCGGTACGATCAGACAGTAGTCGGAATGCTCCATGCATGTCTTCCTTATTGTTGTTCAGCAGCGTTGGCGGCCACCCACCACGGAGCCCAACGAGGGGACGCTAAAAGGTTACAAATGCTGAAACCTGCAGACGCCAGCCGTACAACGCCACTATAACCCAATGCGCCTAGACCAAGGTAGGCTATTTGCACAGGGTTAACCCTAGCCGCCAGGAAGTTTGGAAGTAAACGGAAGAGAGTAGAAGACAGGACAGATAAATAGTAAGAGATAAAGACGAAGATGTAGGGAGAGAGAGATAGGAAAAGGCGACTGCCGATTCCCCTGGGTGGGTCAGCTCAGGGGTGCCGTCTACGTGAAGCCGGAACCAAAAGGGTGTGTTGCCTCTGCCGGGGGGCCTTAACGGTCGAATTACCCAGCGTCGGCTCAACCCCCAGGATCCCCTTTTCCTCGGACACGGCAAAGCCACGCACGGCTAGGCGTGGGAGGGAGTCGAAACTCCCCCGTTAGCTCGGGTTCGTGGTGTCGCTACACACCAAACGCCTACTTGCGCAGGCGCCCCTGCGTCTAGACAACACAATACTCTTCAACAAACAGTACACTCTCATCAAACGAAACCTAAAGGGACCAGTAATAGATAATATCTCGGGTTTTACATCCCTAAATCGTGATATGACTATGAGGGATGCTGTAGTGGAGGGCTCCAGAAATTTTGACCATTTAGTGTTCTTAAAATGTACATGAGCCTCTACCATTTCACATTGACTGAAATGCGACCACTGTGGCCAGAATTGCCTCGAGGGATCAGGAAAATGTGTTTCATTTTAACACGAGTTCTGTTTACTGAGCTATGAACAGGGGTGCACAATCCAAGTATGAAACCAATTAGTATGTTAGAGGAAGTTGTTTCATTTAAGAGATTCCCATTTAATTATAGTTCACTGTATGATGAAATTCTTTACATAATGAAACATTTCCTTTTTTAAAACTTCATGTCCATAGAAAACATTGCTGTCATCTTACAAGTTTCTAGAGAACTGATTACCTATAACACAATAAATAGATCCAGTACCCACAGATTCACACGAGACTATTGAGGGCTAAGTAATGCACATATGTTCGTTCCATCCATCTTCAGTTCGGGTCATAATGGCGCAAGTTTAACTCCAACACGTAGATCAGAGCAGACCAGATTTATTGTGACATGATGTGGTTACCTCAAGAAATTGTGCATGCCAGTCGTCACACTAAAGTATCTAATGTCCCATCAGAATCTGTGAGTACTACACCTGCACACATTATTCATGTGAATAACAATGCAACAGCTGAAAACTACCCCCTCCAATAGAACGAATTGTCCGGGATGTCTTGAGAGAAAAGAATATTTTGTCTGCTTAAGTATGCCACTTAAATTTCAGTGTTAAACCAAATCAACAACCAAATAAATATCAAACAGCAGAAATTTTCGCTAAGAACTTTTTAGAATTATTTTAACATGAGAAAAAGGGCATATCTGAGATGCTTTAAGACTTTTATGGCACCTGCATATGCTATGAATAGAGTAAAAATAGTACACTTCACCTCCTTTTAAAAGAAATGCTAATAAATATCATCCTCGTTGTCTGCTACTGCTAAAATACCTTCATCAAAACTAACTGCAAGCCCGAAGAGAAGACAATTTTCTGCTATATTTCACTCATTTTTTACATTTATGTCCTTCAAGAAACATTAATTGTCTTTTGAATGCATATATCATGCTTATTGAATGAGCGGATTCCGAAGAGAAATGAATAATTTTGGATATGTGAAGTGTTAAACACCACAACCACCTCTAAATTACTTTTACATTTGAAAAAGATGCTTGTTTATCAAAAAATGTTATACGTACATTAGCAAAAATGCAAGAAATTGTTCCCCTGAACCAAATTTTTGCATCTTTTTACCACTATCGTGTCTATTTACAGTAATAATTGATGATGATAGATGTTACAGACTAGGCAAGCATATGTTCAAGCAGCAAAAAATGATAAGCTTATGCCCCCCCCCCACCTTTTTAATGTTAAACAAAGTCAGATGTTTCTTTTCTGGCATTTCACCTAGAAGTTCCGGTTATTGAAACTTTTAGGCAGTTCGTGGGGAGCTCAGACTGTCTATCGACAGTTACACTAAATCGAAAATTCTAAAGCACATTTTTAATACCCCCCTTATTATTCTTTCTCTCATTCTCGTTTTGTGAAAATTTGTCACTACAGTCACTTCTTGATGCTTAAAACTTTTCATGGTCACATGAACTAACCAGCTCCTCTGAAAACCGTTTGGACGATGGTGTTAGCCCATCTATTTTAGTACAACCAGTTGTCCACATTGGCAAAAATGTGTTTGAACTCGAACCTCGATATGACGAACCCAGCTGAAATATATACAGCTTTAATTATTATGAGACTCAAGCACTTGTGGAAAGTAGTTGGTAAAAACCAGTTATTGTTCACTTTGCATAAGTTCCTTCGTTTTTTTTAATATTATTGCGATAGCAATTATATTGACACTGTCGGCTGGATTTTTCCGCCGGCGTTGGCGTTGCCGTCACTCACCATATTTGTATAAGTATCTATATATATGTAGATGCAAGAAAGAAAAAAATCCCAAAAAAAGACAAGGCGCGCGGAATCGAACTTGGGTCCTCTGCATCACGAGTGCGAGGTGCTAATCGCTGAGCCACCGAGGAGCACGTCCTTCAACATTCAAACAACACTATCTATATCTATCACTTACCACTACTGATAGGCATCCCGTGGGGAATTATCGTGTCTTCAGCATTGCTAGCAAGATGGCGCAATGAGCGCACATCGCCACATCGCGCGGTGGCGCACGCTCTCATCTTTTTTGCGTACTTCGCCCCGCTTAGAGAATGGGAGCAATGATGCCCCCTCGTGCGCTCTTATATCGCAGTGGGGAGAATCGTATGCCTTGGCTGGCCTTGGGCTTTACCTAAAAGGATTTTGTTGTAATTACCAGGTGCACCAAGGTCACTACAATCATTCCGAATCTCAGTTTTCGAAAAGCGCACGCTCTGCAGACACAGCGAAGTAACAACTGAGATGCCTGTTTGCGTGCATCTGTACCTGTGAGTAGGTTTTTTGCGTAATTTGCGCGGGAGAAACGTGGGGCACAAATTGATCTGCATTCTATTCTGCGCGTGACCTTTCAAATTGTTGCTATCACGTTCATTGCTTTGCCTTTGCGGCAAAGCTGTGACTTTCTTCTTGGAAAGCACCACCTTTTTAGCGCGACCATTTTTCACAGGAACATGACGTTCTTGCGATGAGTGGTTAACGAACGGTTACGAACGCGCTGTTTGGTTCTCTGCAAAAAATATACTCGTAATATAATATTACAAGATGAACACTGAACAACTGAAATGTCACTCCCCATTCACATTGTTTGCGTATGTGCATTTCTAGATGCATTGACGATGTGGGCGAGCCAAACCCGATTTAGCAGCAGAATGTGTGCTACTTATAGAGCAAGAGGAATGTGCAGAAGCTTCAGACTCCCCTTATCTATACCTCTCACTGTAAATATATTAGAAAATGTTTTTCACCACCACCACCGTCTGTGTAGCCTTTTCTAGCACCAGGATGAGTTAGCATCATGCGTAGTGTATCCGCATTATTATAGGGCATGAAATCGATATACAAGTGTCTCCTCGCCAGATAAGTCACACTTGTCTAGTACTAAGAAATTTGGCAGCTACGAGAAATGCCCCTAAAATAGGAGAAACTGCCATCACTCGCAAGCCCGGTCCACTTCCCTCTAATTCGGCCTCTAATCCTTGTCGGTACATCATGAATAACAAGGGCGACAGAGGACACCTCTGCCTAAGCCCCCGTTTCACCTCTGTGGGCTTCTATACCTGTTTTTCCCACTTTATAACTACCTTGTTACTTCTATAGATCTTTAAAAAATTAGTGAATACATCTTTCACGCTAGGTGTGTCAAGTATTTCCCAGAATTCCTCTTGAACTAGGCTATCGTACGCTCCCTTGATATCCAAAAATGCTAGCCATAGGGGCCTGTGTTCCTTTTCTGCTATTTCGATGCACTGCATCAGTGAGAACAGATTGTCTTCCAACCTCCTGCGTTTCCAAAACCCATTCTGCAGTTCCCCCAGCACCCCCTCCTCCTCTATCCATGGCTGCAGTCTTTCCTTCATAATCTGCATCGCCAGCCTGTAGACCACTGATGTCACTGTTATAGGACGGTAGTTGTTTATGTCAGCTTTGTCCCCATTTCCTTTATAGGTCATTCTCATCCTGCTAAGATTCCATCCATCGGGAACTTCTCCATCAATTATTTTTTTTCTCACTGCCTCTCTCAAAGCCTGGTTAGACTTTGGACCTAATATCTTTTTCAGCATAATTCGAATGCCATCTGGGCCTGTTGAAGTACTACTAGGAACCCTTTTCTCAGCCCTTTTCCACTCTCGTTGTGAAATTGGGGCCATTACGCCACTTGATTCATCTTTGTCTATTGTGGTGCATAAAGCACTTCTGTGTTGAAAATTTTCTGTCACCCTTGTTCAATAGCTTCGTCCCCTTCTACTAGCACTTTGAGCTGTAGTTATAAACCTCTGCTCTAGGCTCATCTCATTTCTTAGGGTGTTTAGATGGTTCCACAAAATCACAGCTGCCTTTCTATCTTCTTTATGTACTTCTGCCAGCCACTGAGCTCCTTTTCTTCTAATCTTTTCATTGATCAGACGGGATGCATCCCTTCTACAGCTCAGAAAGGTTTCCCATTTTCTTTCAACATCATCTGTCGGTTCACCCCGCTGCTTAGCATGTCTGTGTTCCCTAGGGCTTCCTGACGTTTTGCTAAGGCTCTCTCAACTTCCTCATCCCACCAACTTTTGGGTTTGGGTCTTCTTTTCCGGGGTGACTTGTCACGCGTGTTAGCAAGTTCTAGCTCAAAGAGTCTAATTCGATTCGTGTATGTCCACACTCTCTTATTATCCTCCGTGATTACTTTCTCAATTTGTTTAGTGGCTATTTCAGTTTTCCTTTCTGGATAAAAAAATTTTCCTGTAGTTGCTCATCTCGTCTCTTTCCCACTTTCACTGCTCTTCCAAAACTCAGCTTGATACGTTTGTGATCGCTACCCAGACTTCTGGAGCCACCTTCATCTATGTGCATTCCCCTGAGCTTATCATGCATCCTATGTGACATCACTGCGTAATCTATCGTCAACTGCAGCCTTCCTACCTCCCATGTGATTTGCCCTTCACACTTCTCGGTACTGTTGCAAATGATCAAATCAAGCCTTTCACACATATTCATGATCATTTTGCCTGTCGGGTCGGTATACCCATCTATATCTATATCTATATGTGGGCATTCATATCTCCTAGTATAATTATCTCGCACTCTCCTTCTAACTCCTGAATGTCCTTTGATATACACTCTACCATTGCCTGGTTTTCCTCTCTGGCCTTTTCTCCCGTCCACAAGTACACGAAACCAAGGAGTGTCATTTGCCCTGCCACTTTCCTTTTTAGCCATAAATGTTCCTTGCACTCCTGCTTGACACTTTGTCAGTCTGTACTTTTATAATTGAATGCCGCAATACCACCCCCTTTCTGCTGCCTTCTGTTCTATTACAATATTCCCACGCGTAGTCCAAATTGTTAGGAGGTTGTTACATGTCCCTGAGATGTGTTTCTACAAAGCCGT
The DNA here is from genome assembly GCA_013436015.1 of Rhipicephalus annulatus. Taxonomy (NCBI): domain Eukaryota; kingdom Metazoa; phylum Arthropoda; class Arachnida; order Ixodida; family Ixodidae; genus Rhipicephalus; species Rhipicephalus annulatus. The sequence goes on along the minus strand of WOVY01000368.1, from coordinate 759,915 downwards.
ATACCATCGGCCTCTCCTCCTTTAGCTGTTCTTCTATCTCTTCTCACTTCAGCCTGTTCCTATCGCCATGCATAGTAATATACTCTATGTTTGAAATGGCTCAGCACCCGTGGCTACGTTTATTTCTGCCTCGGACTCTACCTATCTTAGATACTGGTGCCACTCTGGAATCGTATCTGTCCATACCACCTGTCAAAGAGTCTCCCTGGTTGTTTTTCTCTTTTTCTCGTTACTACCTATCCTGCATCCCGAAGGGCCCGCTTGCCCCCCAAAAAAAGCTACTGCGCGTCCTGCAAGTCGCCAACCCACCTCTTGATCTTGCCGTCCATCGAAGTAAATTTTGGCTCGTTGAACCCCCCCCCCCCCCTATGCACCTCTCTGTTTATTTCCCCCACCTCAAAGCCTTTCTCTCGACTCATCCGCCACATCTTTTTGATTGCGTTGACAACCGCTCTTTGCAGGTTGCTATCACGCACCAGTACCTCCGATATTGTGCATATCATTACCTGTACCTCAGGAGAAGTGGCGCGCATGTCATTGACGCATTTCGCCAGTGTCCTGCTTTCTGCTAGTCCTGCATTATCTTCATTCAAGGCATCGTTTAAACCTCCTGAAATTATCACGAGATTTCGTCTATCAGCTGTAGTTTTGAGTTTTGCGCTCGCTTGCCTCATGACTGCTTCCAGCTTGCGTCCTGAGAACACCCCTACTGCAATCCTCTTGTCACTTCTTACCCTCTCTTTGATGGCTTCTGTGCATCGATTTAAATTTAGGTCCCCGGCGATTATGACATGCTGTGACTTTTCAGCTGGAGCGTCCTGCACCTGGGGGTTACTTGCACCTGTGACGCCGGCTGCTTTGTCCCCTCCCAGCCCCACCACTACTTCGCTGAAGCTGGGCCTTGCGACAAATGAACCGGCGTAACCTGTTTTTTTTTCAAACTTGCTTGCTCTTTCATCTCCGCAGTTCTGGTCGCCGGTTCTCTACTGTTCTCTCTCTAGGCCGCTCCTCTGTTTACCTTGGCTAATGCTTCCTCGGCGGACTTTTACTTTTCTCCCATAACCCTCGTTTTCTCTTGCTCTGTCGCCAACGCAGTCTCGAGCACGGTGATTCTCATCAGCATGTCACTCTGGGTAACCATCATTTTCTACATTTTTTTCTCGACCTTGCATTGCCTTCACTTCGCGTCAGTCTGTTCTCCTTCTGCTTCTACACTTGGGTCCACTTTAAAACCAACCCCACATCCGGAACACTTCACAGTTCTTTTAACCATGTCTTTTCGACACCAGTTGTTCTATGACTTGTCTCACTCGATAATTACAAAACTCGAGCCCTGCCTTACGAAAAAGAGAAAGTCTAAGCTCTACTACAATAAATTGCGTGTTCAATGTACGTGCACCTCCCCCACGGGGTGGCAAAAAAAACAACAAAAAATCCCAAAAAATCAAACACACACACACACAAACTAATAAATACCTGGTGAGTGACCCCCGAAAAAGCCCTACAATAAAATAGGTGCTACAGGAATTATAACTGCTGCCCAATAACTATAAAGAAAGCTCAAAACATTCAAAATAGCTTATCTGCGCCGTCGATCGGGAGCGCTCAAAAAACACGTCCATCCACCATGACAGTCCGAACCAAACGTTCGGTTCAGTTCGGACTGTCAGGCAGCAGCCACGGAATGCCACGGAAGCAGCGCCGTCTGCGAAAAATGCCATTCAGCCGACGACTATTTCTAGCATCCTGTTTGTACTAAAAATAAAAGATCAAACGACGGAAAAGCATACAATGAGAAATACTTGCGAGACGCTACAAGTCCAGTGGGTGTGCATCGGTTTCTCCACGAAGGTGTGCTGCATCAGTTCTGTACCAACTCGTACAGGGTTGCAGTAATTTTCTCATCGCCTTGAAATCCTGGCAGCAAAAGTAGCTTGTGCGAGTGCGGTCGGACGATGTAAGCCCATGCATGTTTATTCTGTCCTGTCCGTCTGTGTTCTGTGTGGCAGCGCCAACTGTAAATTGCACCTGAAATGGTATGTCACCACGTCATCTGCAAGCACACACGGGCTGATGCACCACATTCCACCGTTGATCTCCGCGGTGGCGTGCACTAGTGTCATGACCGGCCCAGCCGAACATGCTGCCCCACACGCGCAGTGCTCAGAAAAACTTACGGCAAAGCATGAGTGCACAGAAAACGCCACCGGTGCTGCCAGCTGAAGATGCCACGAGTGAGCTCCACCTTTTATCACCGGCCTGTGGTTCTAGCAAATGAACTTCAGCGTTATGTCTGTTTAGAGCTCCAAGCATATTCACACACGTTATGCACTAACATTCATGCCCCACCTCAATATTTATTGATCAGAGACATTAGTTAGCGGAAAGGTGCCATTACCTTCTACCGCAAACTGTTTCACTAGGAGCTCTTGGTAAAAATATATCTCGTCAGTCGCATATTTAAATCACTGTTCACTCGTATCTAAATGGGCAAGACCAAAAGGCATATCGCAAAGCCTTGATTACAAGAGATATTGGCGGTACAGAGCATTGACACCCTAATCAAAAAGCTCGTTTTGTACTAACGGATTCGTGAGTTGGCTCACTCAGGCTCAGGTCAACTCGCGAGTATGAGTGAGCTCGATGTTTTTTGTCAACCTGTGGCCACAACACGCGGTTGCAGTCAATGCTTCCGTGAGGACGATTTTTGCATCCACATGGAGCTGCGATGTTCTATGCGTAGCAGAAAGCGCTTAATAAGACGCTTGCCAGAGCCTGCTGGCTGACTACTGATGCCCTTGTAGCATAAGCTGGCCTATATATTGCATACTTTTATATCTTCCCCAAAATCACTCTTCCCCCAATCACAGTAATCACTTAGTTATCAACTCCACAAAAACTAAACTTATGGTGTTTAAGAGTGCTCAGAGGTCATTATCTGCTATTCCCTTAATACAACTTGGCATTCATTCCATTTCTGCCTGTTCTGATCGCGTCTTTATTGGCATACAATTTGACCCATGCCTTACCTTTCGCAGTCACTGTAACCATCTTAAGCAGAAGACGGCGTTTGGTATCCGCGCATTAATCAAAGCGCGCCCTTTCTTCTCCAGTGAAGCTCTACTGGCGTTGTATTTTGCGTTCATTCATAGTCATATTACTTACGGTGTAGTCTCATGGGGCAACACTTATGCTAGTCATTTATCATCAATACAGCACATTCAAAATCAGTCAATCCGCATTGTCACTTCTAGTTCTTCGCAATCTGTTGCCTACAAAATTACTACGCTCTTACAAGACCTTGCCAGTAAATCTTTTGTTCCGGTTAAATCTTGTGACCTTATTCAAGAAACTGCTGTAAATCAATTCGCATTCCCATTTATTACATCTGATCTTTTGCAGAATAATAATGTGACCAGGTTTGCGGCTAATAAAAATTTCCTGTTACCCCCCGCTCATACTAACTTTGGGCAAAAAACTTCCGCTTTCAGAGCGATATTCTTTTGGAATGCGTTACCTTCTAGCATTAAGCATTGCACTTCAATCCCTTTGTTCAAAAAGTCCGTCAAAAATAATTTTCTCGAATAACCTTACTTTTGATGGTTTACCTGTTTGACTCGTTTATTCTTCGTTTTTTTATACTGTTGCATGTTTTGGCTTGATTTGTGAATTAAAAGTGCATTTTGATGTCCGTATATTGTAAGAATTTTCTGTTGCTCTGTATAAATTTTACCGTTGATTTGTATCGACAAACAGAGAGTCCCACTAAAGTCTCTGGCTCTGGGACCCTCGCCTGTATATCTCGAATTTTGTACTTTGTTTTTGGAAATAATAAAACTTGAAACTTGAAAGAAAATTATAGGTTGATATTCACTTCCTAATTCATGTTGCTCACCCCACCCCAACCTCACTTGCTTTCTATGGAGGCGTATGTATTCCCATCAGAAAGAAAATCTTGCCAGAAGAAGGTAAATGTAGGCCAATTTATTTAAAAGTTTTAGGAAAACTATCTTCATAAAATCTATTGTAATAGTATTAAAAGTACGGCGGTTAGTTGGTATGGATGTATTTTTAATTATAGTGAGAGAACGATGAAGATGGAAGACAGAAAAGGTACAAACAAGTGCTGGGAACCACCTACAAAAAGGGACACCTACGGTGCTCGTTTATGTTCATTCTGTCTTCTTTCTTCGCCGTTTTCGCACTGTAACCAAAAATGTATTTTCAAAAAGCTTTGATAATTTCTATGCAAAATCAGTCATGCGTGTACACACTTATAGATGCTTATTTATGCGGCGCCACGCCATCCATTAACTGAGGCGAACCAGCGTGAGTGTACTTTCTGGGATTGCTGGCATTTTCTGAAAGAAGCTTCTTTGGGGATAGTATTTTCTAGCAGCAATTATGCACAATGTGCACTTTCTGTACAATTTCTGTAAACAGATAATGTCTGTAAACAACTTTGCTTTTTGTATCCAAGATTATTATTTTGACAGTAAAAACTCCTTTCCTTAGAAAGTATTCACAGAAATGACCATCACGGCTTCCGCGCGACATTTTTACAAAGCACCGATAGCCATACTGTCCATTTGCATAAATCTCTAAGCTGGCTTTTCTGCAAAGCTGTTTTCCAACCAAAAAGTCCCGTTCTCTGACTGATTTTCTCACGCATTGTGTTGCCTTACCCCACTCTCTTTTTTTACGAACGACAGGTGCCTCGCCCACCATGCAATCTGAGGGTTCGTTCGAGGTGGGACAACCACTCGGTAATTGTTGAGAGAAAAGGTAATTTTGTTGCGTGTGTAAGTAAGAAAAGCAGTCTGGGCACGAAAGTTTTTCTCCTTATAGCTGGGAAATAACCCTGCAAGAAAGCCGCCTTGCAGAATTCTGCAAATGCTCAATCTATGCAGAGTGTGCGGACACTGTCCCCCCTAGTAAGCAAGCGAGATGCATCCGTTAGGCGGGCGACTCCATAACTTCTCGACTCTATACTAGGATAGACTATGCTATGCTTTATGCTCTCAACTCCTCTTAAGATTGTCCTCACCCTTGCTTCCCTTTTCCACCCTTACTCTATGCGAAGCTATGCTGAGAGCTGCATGGCGCATATCCACTTTCCAGAGCTTTCCGCTGAAAGAGCTCTGCTCAGCTGTAACAAAATTCGCAAGGCCTCCGTGGAACACGCAGCAGACTATCACAGCAAAGAGTGGCCTTTTAAAGGTTATTGTAGAGTCTTCTGGGGCTACTAATACAAGTGCACATGCAAGGTACCAACTAGGCCATTTTCGTTTTTGGGTATAGAACCGCGGACAAGCTAGAGCTCTGCCCTCACTAGTTACTTGCCAGTTTTTTTTTTCTTTTTTGATAGTGCTAGAAAACCAAAGTAGTACAAGCTGTTTAGATTATGATTACTTGGCTGGTAAATGCTCACAAAAATAGAGCAAAGGAATAAGTAATTATGATCAAGTAAAACAGACTGAATGCTGATATGCAGCCTCTTAGCAACTTTCTTAATCTTTGGCCTTCATTTGTAATGTTGGTGCGTGCGAACCAAAATGTTTTCGGTCCTTTGTGCAAGAGCCGAACTAACTTGTATCAGTGCATTCACATAGCCCTGTTTACATGACCGTGTGTTCACCTTTGCACCTTGCAGATGTTGGACAGCTGATGGTTCAAGGAGAATGCCAATATCTGTCTTTTACAATTCGCAAGCCATTCTTGAACATTCAATTTCCATCCAGAAGTGGCACGTACTTTAGTCGTCTGGTCATGTTGTTTTGGAGATGCCAATAAAATTACAATGTGATAATTTGCTTTGGTTTGTCTATTTAAAGATATTCAGACTGAATGTTGAGCTTCTTATACAAACCATTTATTACTGGTTATTGTAATCTTAAACCCATTTAAATATGGTTTCAAAGTAATAACGAGTGCCTCTATTGGGTCATGACACCTCGTGAACTCACTATCAGTACAATGAAGTTAGTCGCCGCTCAAGCCCAATGTTACAATTCACCTGCTCTGCGAGTATAGCAGACATCAATGACAGACGAATTTGCAGGGTCCACGACGAAGGCTACCGTCATTCACCTCTCTTGTTGCGTTTTTGGGCTACTTTCTAGTTGGTGCCGGCTGCTTACGCCAGCGGTATTTTAAATATTGCAAGAAATACACAAACATTCAAATAGTTTTTATGAGGAATATTTTGAAACAGGTGACCATCCGGCACCTGTAAACAATGTTTGGCGAAGGGCTGTGCCTGACACTGCATCACCCACATCATTTCAGTTCTTCCAACATGCTCGCTATGTCACAGAGTATGGCCTGGTACATAGTACAGTAAAAGCTCATTCGTTTAAACGTTGAAAGAGCCTTAAAGTACTTTTTCAACTAACCATGGAATGGATTCAATCAAATAGCTTATTGTGTCATGAATTCAACGCCGCAAAAATGTTAAGAATCTGTCGAATACGAGCGGAGTCGCAAAGACTTGTCGCACGCTGCAATCGTGTACTCTCTTCTCTTGTCTGGATGAAAGCCTTGGAAGCTAACCTGGGATGGCACGGGCAAAGAACATACGCCACGTTTGCCTTGAGACCTTGAGCACTTTATTCTTTTTTTATTCGAATACAGAAGTTTTTTTAGTATGATCGTGGTTGCACGCATGGGAAAGTCCCGGTCTCCCATGTCGATTCCTGTAACGACTGAATGCGCCATGTTCAAATCAGCCAAAGGCTGACAGATGGCCTTCTACGAGCAATTTTTGAGCTTCTTCCATCACTTGACAAGAAAAAAGAAAGTATTTTTTAGCTGACTTGGCCAATTTGTTGTGAATTGCGGGCTGTATGCTGTGCTATAATATTTGGCTCACAGGTTCTCGGGAGCCTTTGATACCAATTTCCGATTATGCTCAAAACTTGTTGCAGAGCCGCTTTAATTAAATCTAACACCCTAGTCTTAAGACAGCTTGATGTGTTTCAATGGGGGAAAACTACAAATAATTTGAACTTGTAGATATCAACAACGATTAGTTCAAACTGGGAGCCCCCTCGCTTTCATCTACATTTGCATGAATTGGCCTAGGATGATCATTCAATTTACTCGGTACTTTCATCTGTGTAAAACAAGTGCAGTAATTAATTTTCATGTAAAATTTTATGGTTGTAAATGCAGTCTGTCGGCTGCTACTGCTGTATAGGTAGAACAGCCTAGTCTGGCAATATTTGCCTTTAGCCATGTTTTTTTTTACAAATTTTACAATTGTTCTAAGTAAACTAAGAAAGAAAGACTTTGAATCTTGATTTATTTAACTTGCCATGTAAATAAATGCGTTTTGGAACACAAATAGCTTCGTAAATTTTGGCACTAAGAGCCACTGCTCGCGTGAATGCGTCTCTGGTTGTTTGTTGAGTGTCCCTGGCTAATAAATGAATTCTGTTCACTGATAGAGCACGAACTTAATTTATGAAATGAGCTGCCACAAATGTGCACAGCCATCTAATTAGCAACAATGAGTACCAAGGTGCCCTCTCCGGATTCTTGCCGCAAATTGTTTCATTTGCTTTTTGGTTGCAGTTTTGCTAAATTGGCTAAGATGCTATATTCTTCATTTAGTACAGCAGTTTACTTCAAGGAGTTTACCGAGTAGATTAAATTGAAGAATCAGAATCAAGCTGAAAGTAAAGAAAATTTGAGAAGCGAAGCTTGCTAGTGTCTCTTGCCGGCATCGGCGTTAAAGGACCAGGAGGGGATGCCACAGATGTTAGCGAAGGGACTTGTCCACACAAGCTTTCATTTGTTGAGCTGTAGCAAGACTAGAGAGGAGGAGGATTGAAACAGAAAGGACGGGGAGGTTAGCCAGTTCCAGAGAACATTTATATAGCTGAAGCGTTCTTCAGAGCTTGTGTAGCCCAGCGATCGCAGCTGTTTAGTGCAGGCGTGAAAGTTCTGCCGTTCAGCACGATCGTTGTTGTTGGAAAGGTAAGCTGACTTTCCAATCACTTCTAACCGCGTTTCTTGTCATGCTAGCCCCGGTGAACCTAATAAACAAGGTCAGGGGAAGGCAGGATGTATCGGTGGTTCATGCGGTAAAACAACTACATCCTTCGTTGTGCTATTACCTCTGCGGTCATCTGGCATGATTCAGCACCTTTGGTGTAAAAAACATACCTACCGAGGCAACATTTTTATCCCCTGGCTTCTTTTTCACGTGGCTGTTACAAATTAAATGAGGAACGGTTTTTATGCTTACCATTTCGAAGTATTACAAATAAAATCGTCGGAAAAAGGGCTTCGTTCGGTTTCGTTTACCCTATGCGTTTACCTACGCAGCCAAGTGCGCTGTCGTCGTTTCGATGGTGGCGACTCCTCAAACTGTGGCCGCGAAACTCGCAACATGCCACGGGCCTGGCGGCGCCGCGCAACATCGCTCAGTTTTGCAGCTTACCTAGTTCTGGAAATGTTGATATGTATCTGCAAGGCTTAAGTTGGCTGGTGTTGAGCGAGGCTTCGTCTCAAAAGCGAATACGACTGCATAAATGAAGCTTCTCCAAAACAAAACGTTTACAAGCGGATATGATTCACGCGTATTACATTCTAAAATAAACGTCCACTCACCTTGACGGCACAACCAAACGGCGAAGGAACAGATGACATAAACGTGGCATAAAGAGCGCTCGCTTTGTCGTATGCCTGACAAGTTTAGCAGCCGTTGGTCACTTCTTACGGGTTGTGAAATTGTACATCAACGTAGAAGCACAAAACATCTATACACTACCAAATAAAGAAGGGAAACTGTACCTTTGATAGTGCAACGAAAATAAGGGTAGCGGTGGCGTTGTGAACTAACTTACCCGACCTAGAGACAGTGGTAGTAGGCCTAATATCATCATTGCGCTAGGGTATGGTGGCTAGAAGGAGAGGTGTTAGCATCGGCACGCCGGAGAGCGAGCGAGAATTCATCCGGATGCGGCAGCACTGCGGTCGCTTTCGAAATGCCCCTCCTCGCGCCCGCGCATCTGTCGTTTTTCGTTGCAAACATTTCGCGCTACCGTGTGGAATATAACAAAGTCTACCTGTCACAATTCTGGCGGCGCGTTGCAAAGAGTGTATTGGCACTGAAAACTAGTGTTTTCAATTCACTTCGTAGTCTATAGCTACGAAGCTTAGTAGATAGAGAATCAAGTGACTTGCCGTGAGCTGGACACCAAAACAAAAACCATGCAGTTTTTACTTTGATGCCGCAGTGTTCTCAGTGACGTCCCAATGCAGATAAAGGTATTGACAACTGTCATTTTTATGACTTTCACAATGAAGGTCTACTTTTACAAACAATTAAGACATTTATTTTCACGAAAGCGAAAAAAAATTGCCCGCAGCTTCCCTAGGGGGAACACTGAGGAGGATGCGGAGCATATAATTGGTTAACGGGGTGTTAGAGTGCGACTTACTTGGGTCGATGGCTAAATTGGTTAACGTGGTTGTGAAATGGGGTGTTAAATTGCGACTTACTTGGGTGATGGCTAAATTGGTTAACGTGGTTGTAGGAGGGGGTGTTAAATGAGTGAACACGTACACACGTATGCGAAAGGGCGGCGCTGGTCGAAGGGACGTCGATCATTGTGTTTGTGGATTCGTTGGAATTCATTTTACCGCGACCTTGGACGTCGACGTGCCGTACAAACCAACCGACGAGCGGCAACTAAGCGAGCGAGCGCCGACCTTGAGTATATATACAGCGCGACGGCGCATGCGCTGTCAGCTGTCGAATGTTCTCGAAGGAGAAGCGCGCGCGGCACAGATGGTGGGCGACGGCGCGACGGCGCATGCGCGCGCGTCAGCTGTCGAATGTTCGAAAAGCGGTGCGGACAGCGCGGACGGCGCACTACAAGGCGCGAGTATAAGATGCTTCCGCATCTAAAACAACTTGAAAAATAAACACAGCATATGCATTAAGGTTGGAGAGAACTGCATGTGATACGAAACTCAGCTATAAAGCAAGTAAATAAGGCTACTAAAAAGAACAGTATATATACGATGGTACAATGGGCATACATGCACACATTACATTGAGATTTGATTGGTAAACATAGACACAGCCAAAAACACAGCCAGACAATGACATCATAATTGTTAATGGGAAATGCGTAACAATGTGAACAATACAATAGTAAAGTCACAAGAAACAACACATTGTGAGGAATGCACAATAACATAGAACAAAACCTTGTTCGCTGCGTTAACATTATGACAGTCAAGTCATACGTCTCATCTTCAAGAACATCATTTTTCTACTTTTTTTGATTGGACGCATTTTCTCCAGCAACAAGAGAATGCATTCTGGTCAGTGTAAAGAATCTAGATATCAGATTTGTCACTTCCACTTTCTGTTGTTCAGTGTTCACAGCCGACCATATTTAGCCTCTACAGACAGCATGCGAGGCAAGAGATAACATGTTATGCTGTCACTTTACAACATGTTGAAGCTAGAGCAATAGGTGAATGCATCTTGCATAGCTTTGACCAGGTCTGTTAAGGACTCGGACGGGCACAGAACGGACGGGCACTTGCGCGCTACTCGGCGGCAAAATGAAATACCAGCACGCCTCCTTTGCTGAGTGGTTCTTAAGATAGAGAAAGGAAGAGAAAAGTGAGCCCCGTTATTGTCTGCTTCAGGAGCGACACCGCCACAGGGCTCACAAGGGATGGGGGTGAGGAGGGATAAAAAGAGTAGAAGTAAAGGTATACAAAAGAGGAAGAAGAAGCACCAACAAACTGAGGGGATAGGAGAGACAGGAAAGATGGAAACACGGTCACTGGAGTCCGAGGACGGGGTACACTTGCAAGAGATGTTGTCGGCGTCTGTAGATGGCGTAGAGCAGGTCCAGTAGGTCAGAGCTGCGCTGTCATCGAAGACCGTCGGCGACAGGAGGTGACGTAGGTCCAGCCCAGTCGGCCAGAGCTACGATGACGCGAGCGCGCGGGCGCACAACCGGTCGGCACGAAATCCAGCGAGCAAGTCTAGCACGCCTCCTTTCAAGGCACGGCTATGCGCGGCCGAACGATTCTAGGGTAGGGTGGCTAGAGGTGTGCGCCGACTGGTCGGCGCGCCGCCGCCGACGCGAACTGATCGGCGCGCCGCCGCCACCGCTGCCGATGATTTTCATTGGCGCAATCGGCGCGCCATTTATGCGCCAATACTGACTTTTCAGAGATTTGTCTTTTTCTTTTTCATCCTAATTTACAGCTTCGTTTCACATTTTATGTAGCCAGTAAAAACCAGGCTTCTTAGTTATCTTCATGAGCTTCAGAGACCGAGAGTACCACTATGAACAGCGGCACAAGTTATGCGGCCGCTGCATGAAATAATATATAGTGGGCATGTCAGCTGGCCGCAAGAAGCAGCGATGTCAAACCCTTTCGTCTTCTTAATGCAGATACTTCTGCTGGAAACGTCACGGACGGCCAGCGACTATTCACCGCCGTACCTTATCGCCACGGATCACGGAAACTGCGCAAGGGATGCACTACCCCACGTGGAATTCAACTGAACACCGCCCCCTACATCGACCGATATAAAGACCCAACGTGCGCAAGACTGCTTCAGTGGGCATGTCAGCTGGCCGCAGGAAGCAGCGATGTCAAACCCTTTCGTCTTCTTAATGCAGATACTTCTGCTGGGAACGTCACGGACGGCCAGCGACTATTCACCACCGTACCTTATCACCACGGATCACGGAAACTGCGCAAGGGATGCACTACCCCACGTGGAATTCAACTGGACACCGCCCCCTACATCGACCAATATAAAACCCAACGTGCGCAAGACTGCTTCAGTGGGCATGTCAGCTGGCCGCAGGAAGCAGCGATGTCAAACCCTTTCGTCTTCTTAATGCAGATACTTCTGCTGGGAACGTCACGGATGGCCAGCAACTATTCACCGCCGTACCTTATCGCCACGTATCATGGAAACTGCGCAAGGGATGCACTACCCCACGTGGAATTCAACTGGACACCGCCCCCTACATCGACCGATATAAAGACCCAACGTGCGCAAGACTGCTTCAGTGGGCATGTCAGCTGGCCGCAGGAAGCAGCGATGTCAAACCCTTTCGTCTTCTTAATGCAGGTTAGTGAAAAAAGCTCGTGTGTAAAAGCGAGCAATCGATGTTTTCTCCAGCTGACATGCCCAAACAGCGTATGTGAATGCTTCTCGTTTGCCATGGATGTTATCCTTTCTCTCCTAATGCTTTCTGGGGATGTAGAACCCAACCCAGGGCCTCCCATCGAGGAGGCGCTGAAGGAAATTCTGGATGGTCAGAAGAACATTCAGGATAGGCTTGAGGCTATAGAAACAAAACTTAAGAACGTTGAGGAATGTACGGCTGTAATCAAACGATTCCATAATAAGTTCAGTCAGCTCGAGAACAGCATAAAGGCATTAGAAAACAAGATGTAGACCTGGAGGACAGAAAACATTAGACGTCACGGTATGTTCAATTGAAAGAATGCACAGGTTGGGACGCAAAACTGCTCACCGGCCACGCCCGGTTATAATGAGGTTCATGAATCACCGCGAAAAATTAGCCGTGTTGATAAACTGCCCTAAACTAAAAGGGGGGGGGGCATATCCGTATCAGAGGACTTTTCGGCCACTACCCGGCAAATAAGAAAGCAGCTTTGGGATAGCGCAAAAGAAGCCAAAAAGCGGGCCAGAAGGTAAAGCTCATGCACAACAAAATCAAAATTGACGATGACATGTTTGAATGAGATAATGCCCAAGCGAAAAGAATTCCTATCTCTCGGCGCAATACCAGAACAGACTCGGCGCAATGAACTACTAAAGAGCGTAAAAAGAAGACACTCCGTTGAATGAATTTAAATGCTCGCAGCATAATAAACAAAACCGCGGACTTTGAAAGTCTTATTATCACGTATAAACCACATATTGCCACGTTCCATTTCCCAAGTTTTTGTTATCGTCCCAAAACACCACACGATTCTTAGCGCAAACCGCGCCTGCAGTTTTCTAGAAGGTTCCGGACTGTAGTAGATCATTTCGATAAGATCACGCCCACCGTGCGAACGGTACAGATTGTTCTGGAAGCTACGCCACCGCCAGCGATAACGCTAGAACATTCAACGGCAAGAGTATAAATGCCGACGCGCTTCGCCGCTTGTCAGTTGTTGATCGAAGGCCGACGCTCCGTTCGCCGCTATCAGTCCGAGACTGCTATCTGTGCGAGACTGCTGCTGTAATTGGACTTTCCGTTTACCGGGCACAGGTTCGCCCAAATAAACAGTTAAACGCCAACACGAAGTCTCCTGTCTTCGGCCACGTCACGACCCCGTGACAATATTTTGATAATAACTGAAACTTGGCTACACTGTGATATTGGCGATTCTGAAATAACACCCCCCGGATTCAAGGTATACCGCAAGGACAGAGGCTCTCGAGGGGGGAGGGGGGTTGTTGCTATTCTGTTTTTAGAATCTTTACGTGTAGTCAGATTACCTGATATGGATGGACTAGAATGTGTCGTCGTTAAAGCAATATCTGAAGAACTTCACATCATTATTGGCGCCTTTTATCGCCCTCCTAGCTGCGACACGTTTGTCGAAATATTTAACGAGTTCTTGTGCTCCTATGGCAAACATTCCTCTAATATGCTCCTGGCGGGTGACTTTAATTTCCCTTCCGTAGACTGGCAAAACGACGTACATGAAGCCCTTAGTGCTGGTTCGAAGCCGTTTGTTGACTGCGTAGTGCTTCATGGTTTAACACAACTGGTTACTACACCCACCCGAGTGCAAGATGAAGCTGAGTCCGTTTTAGACCTGTTCCTTGTAAATAACGGCATTATGCGACGAAATCCCCAAGTTGAGGTTTTTCAGGGTATATCGGACCATAAAATCACCTGCCTCACTATGCAATTAAACGCTCCGCTTCAAGCTACAAAAGAACGTCTAATACCCGATTTCACACGTGCTAGTGATGTAGACATACTTGATGTGCTTGACAGCTCGTTTCCTAAATTTGTTTCTATGTGCGGATCAAAAGAATATTCGATTGACCACATCTGGGGTTTCTTTAAAAGCGTAGTGTTTGGCACAATGAATAAATTTGTACCCTTCCGGAGGAAAGTACTGAGGCAGGATAATCCGTGGATGAATAAAGAAATCGTACGCATGGGACGAAAACTAAAAAAGCAAAGAAAGCAATGTAAGCAGCGCCCATCAACAGCTGCCTCTGATAGAATGCACGATTTGCGAATGCAACTGAAAAACAAAATCAAGACAGCAAAAGAGCATTATCAACAAGTGTCGTTAAAAGAATTCATGATTTCGTCTCCAGACAAGTTCTGGCGTTATCTCGCACCGAAAAAGAACACTATTATCAGCCTTTACGTGGACGATGAGCCTGTTTACGACAGCCTAGATGTTGCAGATGCTTTGAACCGGTATTTCTGTTCAGTGTTTACTGATGACGATGGAAACATCCCGCAATTTCCTTCTTTCATTGAAGTGCCTCCTATCAGTGACGTGTGTGTCAATGAAGAAGGTGTCTTTTCCCTTCTGCTCCATCGAAATGTTAAAAAGTCCCCAGGTGTTGATGGCATACCCAACGCTTTTCTTGTGAGATATGCCTGAGTGGTGCGCGAAGTACTTGTGTTTACTATTTAACAAATCTCTCGAGTGCTCTGAACTTCCAGAGCATTGGGTGTATGCTAAAATCACTCCAATACCGAAAGGTAACGAAAACCGTTCTCACTTATCGTCATACAGACCGATTTCTATTCTCTCAACATGTGTCGAAACGCTCGAACATATCATATTTAAGCAGATTTCACAATTTCTTGAGAGCAATGGTATTGTGGACGCCCGACAGCATGGCTTCCGCCGGGGACGGTCCACTGTAACTCAGCTTCTGGAAACGGTTCACGACTTCGCTGCAACACTGGACAAACGTGGGCAAGTGGACGTCATATTCTTAGATTTTGAGAAGGCGTTTGACCGTGTGTCGCACTCAAAATTGCTGAGTAAATTGACGGCCATTGTGAAAAATGAAACTTTAGTGGCATGGTTTAAATCATACCTTTCCTACAGGCAACAGAGCGTAGCCGTTAACGGCGCATGTTCTGTGGCCTCGCCAGTACTTTCGGGCGTCCCACAGGGCTCTGTTCTCGGGCCACTTTTCTTTCTCATTTTTATTAACGATATTGTACATGACATACCGGTAAAAATTGAACTTTTCGCAGATGACTGCGTTCTTTATAATGAAATCTGCAACCATAACGATCAGGCCGTCTTACACGCGTCACTTGAAAAAATACAAACATGGTGTACTAGGTAGCAGATGACTCCTAATTACAAAAAAAACTCTTTCAATGACCATTACACGCAAAAAGGCCCCGTTGAAGCACACGTACCAAATAAACAATCATAGCTGAAGTATCATGCTTCAAATATTTAGGAGTTTTAATCACATCCGATCTGAAATGGAACGAGCACGTCACGTACATTCAGAAAAAGGCAATGCGAAAACTGGGATACTTAAGGAGAATGTTACCGAAAGCTACTCAGGATACCAAACTGCTAGCTTACAAAACTTACATCAGACCACTATTAGAATATGCTTCAATTATCTGGGACCCATACACTCTAGTTAAAACCAATAAGCTTGAAAGCACACAAAGAAAAGCCGCGCGATTTGTTTACAGTTCATACAGCTTGAAAACGTCTCCTACGAGTCTTCTCCGCAGGGCCGGTTTGGAAAGCCTTGCGGTAAGACGTTATCATGATCGGCTAAAGTTTTTTATTTGATGTATAACGATAGACTTCAAATTGACAAGAAAGCATACATCCAGCCGAGCATTTGCCGCCCAACACGATCCAATCGCCCAATGAAAGTCGCTAAATTTTCGTGTAAAACAAACGTCTTCAAAAACTCCTTTTTTTCCCGTACGTGCCATGAGTGGAATCTGTTACCTGCTAATGTTGTGCAATGTTCTGATGTCTCATCCTTTCTTCGTGCCCTGTTGAATTCGGCATGATTTAGTCTTCAATAGTAGTTGTTATCCTACCGATTGCACTTGTACAGTATATTCCGGTTCCGGTTTTTTTTTTCCGGTTCAAAGTGTACCCTTAGAAGTGTATTGTTATGCTTGTATGTTATCCTGTTTTCTTCTTTTGTATCGCCCACACCTGCTCAATGCCTGGCACCCAGGCTAGCAGTAACCTGTAAATAAATAATAAATGAATAATATTGAACAAATTGACACAAAATAAATGTAACAGTTACAGTAAAGCATAGACGCTGCCATCTTAGGCTTAAAAGCAATTTTTGCTGGTTTTCTATGTCGTAATTAGCAATGATTGTGGTCATACGACGTTGAATGTACTGGCCCAGCGTGTTGATGCATGTGAGTTCACCGTAGCACTATTCGAATATTCATATGGATGCAAAACGGCGTCATTATCAGTCCAAGATGGCAGCCTATGATCGTGCCCGAAACAGGGTGTATATACAGAGGAAATGAAGTAATAGCAGTGCTGCACGAATGCAGTGCGTTGGCTGAAGAACTACACAAAGCCCCGAAGGATGAAATCGAAAGGGAGAAGTTTAATGGAGATTAAAAGCGTCGAGGCACAATACATGCTCGAACCTACTCAGGGTATATCATCACCTGTCCGTGGTGTTATAATTGATGATCTTCGAGGATGACCACTCATATGCAGCGTCTCAACATGCTGCAGAAAGTATTCACCACCTGGTTTATTCTGCAACCTCTGTGGGTACCAGCCTTTTCAGGCATCAGATATCCGGGATGAAGATGCGAAGGTAGTAAGATGGCAAGAGAGAGAAAGGATGGCTGGTGGATCAACCAGATCTTGGCATCCGGTTCGCTGCCCAGCACGGGGGGTGGAGAAATAGAGGCAAGAAAGGGGGTGTAGAGAGACAGAAAAGAAAACGCATGTGCACTTAGAAGTGGGATGGCAAACTTAACAGAGGATTTATTACATTTTGTACAGACAGGGTGAGAGATCTCTTGCGAATGAGCTGGGTGGCTCATTATAAAGTGTGCGTTTTGACTAAATCAGGTAATGGGTTCAGAATGCGCTGTTGAATCACGGGACAAACACACCATTCCTTACGGTGCCGCTCACACTCGCACAAGTCAACGTCTTTGATTGAGGTGTGGTCACCACACTGCACCTGTAACACCAAGAAACCATTGTGGTCGTCTCGTTGGACGTCTTATGGTGTCGGAATGCCACCTCACTTCCCAACTAAGATGGACAAAACACGGCGGACAGCAGGCTGGCAGCCCTTCGGTGACTTGTTTGATGAACAAAAAACGCCTCTCTCGCCCGTCGGCCCAGGCACCACGCGTAACAACGCTATCCAGTGGTGAGCAGAGGCGTAATAAGCTTGTCTGAGGCCACCATTTTTAAAAAGAACACAATAAAATTTCAAAAACTTGCCAGCAGAAAGTTTACAAGAGACGAATGGACTCGTCAATAATGCGGAGACAGACACTTCGGCGGCTTGTCATATATGACATAGTCCAGCAAACATATTTTCATCACGTAACTTGAACAGACCTACTGGCACTGGGAAAGATGACTAATAATTGCTGCGGGCAGTGATGATGTACTTCTGTTGCGAAGGTAATGCTCAGAAACAACCAAATAAATCTCAACATTACATTCAGGTCTTGATAAACAGTAAGTAAAGTTAAAAAGCTCCTCAGGTGGCCTAGTAATAAATTACTTCCCCATTTTTATGGTGAAGTAATTTGCAAATAAATAATGCAACCGCTGTTTATTTGATATTCAATGACGTGACCGCAATCAACGGTGTGTCTTCGCTATAAAAACTGGAACGTTATGTGCGGACACGAGCGGGTGAATGCAGCGGAGAACGAATATGTCACGTAATAAAAGCAATGTGTGATGTTGCACATTTTCGCCTGTACAACTCCGTGCCCTTTTGCTTGCTCGTGATGTATTCGAAGGAGCTAGCCAAGTCTCGGGTATAAATCGAGCAGAGTAACCGGGGCTGATAAGAGGAACGTTTATATACATTATTCACACACTAAAGGTAGCGTAATACTATATGTTGATGGTAGCATCATGGAAGCTTTATGGGAGCTTCTGAGAGCTATATCAGAGAGTCTCTGTGCTCGCGTTTTAAGCCCTGGTCTTCCTAAAATTCTCTGCAGGAGAAAACAATGAACAGTTTGCCATAATCTGCAAGACAGCTTTGCTGTAAGGTTAGTTTTTCAAAACTCGCGAACGCAGACTGCTTTTCTCACTCATTTCATTTTTGCCATTCCCCTTTTTGAGATCTTGTTGTACTCGCGTGCCTTCGCTGGAATTCGGAAAGGTGACATCTTGTTGTACTCGCGGGCTCAAAATGAGAAAGAAAAGCAGTCTGTGAACGAGAGTTTTTAGTTGGAAAACAAACCTTACAGGAAAGCCACCGTGCAGGTCACTGTAAACTGACAGACTGCATGTCCATTCAGTTCAGGGCAGTCCAAAGGAATAGACCTCTTCCTCTTTGTAAACAGTGTGAGGTCACTGCGGGCACCACGCCCCCTACACCCTCTCTCGAAACAGGTGCTGCTTGGCAAGAAAGTTCCTCCGGCGGCATCTTTATGCATATTTAGCTTTTGAAAGAAGGGGGTCGCTGAAGGGTTACTGCCCATAGTGTGGAAACTTGCTCTTCGCAGTTGCATGGACGGATAAACTGTTTAGAGTACTGAGGGACGCGACTAACTTGCAGTGCGCTTCACCCACGTAGATGATAGCCATAAAAAAAATTGCCCGCAGCTTCCCTCGGGGGAACACTGAGGAGGATGCGGAGCATATAATTGGTTAACGGGGTGTTAAAGTGCGACTTACTTGGGTCGTTGGCTAAATTGGTTAACATGGTTGTGAAATGGGGTGTTAAATTGCGACTTACTTGGGTCGATGGCTAAATTGGTTAACGTGGTTGTAGGAGGGGGTGTTAAATGAGTGAACACGTACACACGTATGCGAAAGGACGGCGCTGGTCGAAGGGACGTCGATCATTGTGTTTGTGGATTCGTTGGAATTCATTTCACCGCGACCTTGGACGTCGACGCGCCGTACAAACCAACCGACGAGCGGCAACTGAGCGAGCGAGCGCCGACCTTGAGTATATATACAGCGCGACGGCGCATGCACTGTCAGCTGTTGAATGTTCTCGAAGTAGAAGCGCACGCGCGGCACAGATGGCGACGGCGCGACGGCGCATGTGCTGTCAGCTGTCGAATGTTCTCGAAGGAGAAGCGCGCGCGGCACAGATGGTGGGCGACGGCGCGACGGCGCATGCGCGCGCGTCAGCTGTCGAATGTTCGAGAAGCGGTGCGGACGGCGCACTACAAGGCGCGAGTATAAGATGCTTCCGCATCTAAAATCTGATCTTTTTTGAAAGCGAACCTTTTGAATGTACTCGATTACTGGTACTTTGAGAAATATTTGCATGGTATGGCTGTAAACTTTCTCAATTTCCATTGTGGCATGTGCAATACGAGGTACAGCATTGGCGGCAGCATGGTTTTGAGCTGCTGTGCGCAAAGTCACGGATAAGATTCTCACTAATCGCCCAAAAGTCTCATCGGAGATGAATGAAAAAAAAAACACCACTTCTTTCCTTTGGGTAGGCTGAGGTTAACATATCCTCGTGAAAATCAAAGTGAAGTTCTGCCGCTGCGTTTCTCAATAACCTAGTAAAAATTCATGTTATGTAAAGCTCGACATCTTGACACTATTTATAATGTTATCTGGCACAGTTATCTTGCTGCATTTCACACCTATAACGTGTTTTCGTAACTCTCGCTCCTTTAGGCCTGACACACAAACTTCTAACGCACATTTTCACTTGATAAGGATCGAGTCGTAAAAGTACAAAGTAGATGAGAAACCAAAATATCCGCTGTTTCCGTTAACACGTATCAGGTATCCGATATTAAGAGTTATAGCCGTGGTGAAGCATATATGCATATTCGACAACGCTACAACATGCTCACGGCTCATGCGTAGTCATATGTATCACCAGGAGATCATGCTCGTTTATTTTTCTGCAAGCCGCACATACGTTGAGATGTACCCACTCACAGATAATCGCGTAAATGCATTTTTACCTTGACTAAAATGTCAGATCGTAAAGTTATATTACCAATCTGATACTGAAACCGGCCGTCAATGAGTACCAGTGTTTTCGCAAACAGGACGCATTGCATTATTCACACTGCATACACCATGCACAATATTCCCAATTTTACCGTCTGTAAAGATGAACCAATATAGTCGATGCCTTTTAACGCACACTACACGCCACCGTCAACACTGCACATATTCAAAGAAGATGCCGCTGTTCCTCGCACAGACCACCACGTGTGTTCACTTATCGTAGATAAACAGCCATTCGGCCAGCGTGGCGAACATTTCATCACGCACTTTATCACATACCTAGATGTTCTCTGACACATGCCACAGCTAATGTTGCCACTGTGAGACGAAGATTACGCTTTCAAAAAGAAGAAAAAATTGCCCCAAGCACCGAGCGACTGCACCCACACAGGCACCGGCGGGAGTGTTTTCCAACCACCGCCTTGCACGCGCACCGGTGACGTCACGCGGTGATGTACCCCGGTAGATGTCTATTGTCATCTTCATCTCCGTCCGCCGAACTGGGGGCGGGGGAGGGGTAGTGGTTAGAAGAAGGCGCCTAATTTCTGCAGCCCAGCAGGGAGCACAGGGCGCAGCGAATAAGGATAAAAGAACGAGAGAGGGAGAAAGCGAGAAAAAGTCAAATACTGCCTTTTTTTCAACCCAGGAAAAAGAGAGAATGCACGTTCAGTTCGCCACACGGCGAGAGAGAAACACAACGTAGGTCACAGTGCAATAATACGCACAACACAGCACAGTGCAATAACATTGCATCGCACGTGCAGAATAGGGTCTGCAGTGCTGGGCAGGCTTGGGCTTGTGGGAATGGAAGACCTGCAAGCACCACAGAGTGTAGGAAACATACCTGACGACGGATCCCAAGCGCGTCTCGTGGCACGTCGAACAAATCAAGCAGCCTCGATTTCAAACAGCTCTTCCTAGGCCGTCATCAGTCAGGCGTGTCCAAAGAGTTTTTGATGAGGGGAGCCAACAGCCCTAAAGAATTCGAAGTATGACTTTTGTGTTGTCCTCCCTTTGGACGCACCTCGAGAGCGTTGACCCGGAACAAATCAGGGTAGGCTTAGCTGCAATCATCCCCCGCGTCCAAGCGGCACCCAGCCAGAGATGCCGAACTCAACATCTACAGACACACGCACACAAGCACGCAATATTTCACTCCGAGAGGAAATTGGTAGTAATCGCAATGACGTACGTAGCGTGTATCTGCTATAAAAAGGTGTGAAGTGAATGCGATAGCTTCTTTTCCTTGAAAGTCTTGTGATTCTAGTATATTTTCATTATATAGCCAAGGTATGAGGTGGTCGTTAGTCGCATTTATTTGGGTTAAAGTACTACAAATATTTACTCGCCGCGCATGACTTCTAGAAATGATACTCCAAGAAAAAGAAAATTGCTCCAACATTTTTTAAACTAAGTTGTCGCGTGGGAGCACTTGTTCTCTCTCGCGCTTTTCCATGGTTCATGAGTGTTAAGCCCCGCTGCCGCTTCTATAGAATGGTGTACAATAAGCCATATCAACGCAGTGACAGGAATTCCTACAGACTACCAAGCATTCGATCACCAGGTATTTTCAATCCGGCATATTTTGATTAAAAGAAGCGACATATTTTTTGCTGAAAACCTGGTTTATGCACTGGGGCCTGGTGCACAGATGTTGCATGTTGCAACTCTTGATCATCGCGAGCGCGAAGACGGCAACTGAAAGCCTCTATGCTATTGTCTGTACGTACAGTGTAACGAAACCTTCTAGTCTTGATGGTGTTGGGTTAAACCATGCACTTTGCCCATTGCTATTTTTCATCATGGCGTTTGTCTATTAACTGAGTGGGGCTATGTGGAGCACGCGGCAGTATAGCGCTGATCTGCTATTTGGTGCTGGTACAAAAAGAAAACCAGCTTGTATCTCTTCTTCATTGAGTCCTTTAATTAACCCTATTCTAGGGTTAATTAAACTGCAAGGCGCTCGATGGGTCAGGCTCCTCTCAATGTGCCATCAGGCAAGAGATTGATCGATATGTCGGGTTTAGCGTTCCAAAACCACCATATGATTGAGAGACGCCGTTGTGGAGGGCTCCGGAAATTTCGACTACCTGGGGTTCTTTAACGCGAGCCCAAATCTGAGCATACAAGCCTACAGCATTTTTGTCTCCATCAAAACTGCAGCCCCCACAGCGGCGATTCGATCTTGCTACCTGCGGGTCAGCAGCTGAGTACCTTAGCCATCAGACCACCGCGGCGGGGCCTGTCGTGCAAGAGAGACCTACACATAAAGTGATTAAAACCTGCTCCGCCACACTACCACCCGTTCTTATTTTGTTCTCTTGAGCTGCTACAATATCCAAAGGCAGGTGAACAAACAATGTCTGAGAACAATCGGCGTTAACTTGTGCTAAGTAATTGCGTCTTGAGGAGTGACGCTACCGCTGCACTAGCGTGGATCCTGCAGGTTATGAGGGAATAGCGAGAGCCCGACATTCACTACAGCTGAACTGAAATGACTCTGCTTGCCAGATGCCTTACACACTGTTGAAGCATTGCATGTCACCACTTGCTAAGTTTGTGGCACATAATTCAGCTAGGCCAATCAGTGGTATTCAGAAAAGCAAATTTGGCGATGAGCGCTCTCAAACATCTTTCGTCAAAAAGGAGCATGTTGGAAACAGTCGGATGACACTTGCAACCAACTATAGGTTCTAAGACTACTGTTACAAACAAATTAGTTATTCCTAGACCAGCAGCAGTCACTCATACTTTGTATCATCGACTGCCGTACCTAATCTCCAAACGCATTTTCGTTCTGTATGTTTAGGATAAAACATCTTGTTACAACTTTGCCATTGTCTTCCTAGCTGACAGTCACACGACGAATATGAAGTTGTATGTCGTAATCACATTGCATACAGACTACAGCCATTTGGAAAAATTTGCCTTTGTAGATTTCCCCAAACTCTTCTCACTTTAAGTACATGCAACTTACTATCAGCATGTTTAAGTAAACGCTAATAGTGAGTACATT
Organism: Rhipicephalus annulatus; assembly: GCA_013436015.1. Taxonomy (NCBI): domain Eukaryota; kingdom Metazoa; phylum Arthropoda; class Arachnida; order Ixodida; family Ixodidae; genus Rhipicephalus; species Rhipicephalus annulatus. Next base: position 736,679 of record WOVY01000368.1, on the reverse strand, counting down.
CCATTCAGGTAGCCGAGTTGTTCAGGTGACTTGGCGAGGTAGCTTTAATGTAGCTTTAATGGACCTCTTACAAACAAGTGTTAGCAACTCTTATGCCGTAAGAATTGTTTGTCTGATGATCATCTTACTAAATTGAAAAATGCTCCACTGCAATGCGCCAGCATCATTAGTTGAGATGCATTTTTGGCATCAGTGATTGCTTCAAAAGACCCACCACAATTTAAAAAAATTTGCACAAAAGCACAGTGGAGCACTACGTTACAGTAAAAGCTCCTTAATTTGAGAAGAAAGGAGGCTATAAAATTTTTCAAATTAGCAGGCAGTCACTATAATGAACAGACATCACGTCACACGAGGCGGCAATAATTCATAGAAGGCACCTTCAGACTCGTTCCCGCTAATAAGCGTATACTGCACACTTGTGGCAGGTCATGTCATAAACTTAAGTTCATTCTCTAACAGTGAACAGAATTTAATTAGTCAGGGATATGTCACATACAAGCAGAGACACATTCGCCTGAGCAGTGGGCCAAAGTAACAAAATAAGCAAGGCTATTTGTGATCCGAAACACATTCATTTACATGGCAGAGTTCATGCAATCAAAATTTAGTTTTTTGATTAGTTTATTTAGAATAATATTGAAATTTGTCTGAAGGAACACGGCTAAAGGCAAACATTGCTACACTGGGTCGTGCCACCCATACAGCAGTAGCAGCAAACTAGATTTACAACCATAAAGCATTTGACAAGATTTCCCATTCTAAATTGCTCATTAAACTGAACACATTATTAAAAAACAGGAAACTGTGTAGCTGGATTAAATCCTATCTAACATCCCGGCAGCAATACGTTGTTTTTAAAGACACTCCATCAAACATGTTACCTGTTGGCTCAGGGGTTCCCCAGGGCTCCGTGCTTGGCCCGTTGTTGTTTTTGGAATTCATTAATGATATTGTTGATAATTGCAGGGTTAAAATACGATTATATGCAGATGATTGTGCGTTGTATTCACTTATTCACACAGTTGAAGACCAAGTTCAGCTTAACACAGAAATTGAGAAACTCAGGAAGTGGTGTAATTCTTGGCAAATGTGTGCAAACTATCAAAAAAGTGTGGCCATGTCAATAACAAATAAGAAGTGTCCCCTTGTTTACAGTTATACAGCTGGTGGAAACATCCTAAATCGAGTAACAGAGTACAAATATCTAGGCTTGCATATATGTAGCAACCTCCACTGGGATCGACATATCGACTACATATCTAATAATGCAATGATGAAATTACATTTTTTGAGACGTTCTCTTCGCTATTCATCATACGACACTAAAATTCTGGCGTACAAATCTCTTATCCAACCCATTTTGGATTATGGAAACATTATCTGGGATCCTTACACCAATGTCAATATCCATAAACTAGATAGAATCCAAAACAAGGCTGTCCGATTTATTTTCAAGAATTACGGCCCAACGTCAGTCTCTGATTTAGTTGCCAAAGCGGGATTCAAACGGACTTCAGAAAGAAATAGAATTTCTCGTTTGTTGTTCTTCTTTAAGATAGTTAATGGTCGAATAAATAGTAACACAGGTGAATACTTAAAGTTCTCTTCTGGTTACTCTACCAGACAACGTCATAAACACACTGTCGTTCCTTTCCAGCCCAATAATAATACTTTCAAGTATTCCTTTTTTCCGCGCACTGCCAAAGAATTGAATGAGCTTGACAGCAAAATTATTGAAACAGACAGTATCGAGGCATTTGAAAAATTTATATCTGACTAGTGTTTTTTTTCTTCGTGAAACATTTTTTATGTTTGAAGTGCTTTGTTCTGTGTTGACTGCAGTATTGTACTGTTGATTTTGTTGTACTATGTACACCCAGTCTGCTATGGCCCCATGTTGGGGCTAGCAGTATTGCTAAATAAAAATAATAAAAATAAAAATAAAAGCACAGATGGAAATCAATGACTACACTTGTTTTACACAGATGGAAGCCTTGAGTAATTTAAGTGCTGATTGTAGGCCAATTTCTAGGAAGGTACCCGAGAGCCAGGGCCTTCCAGTCTGAATTAGCCATCGATACCGATGCATTCGATTTATTGGAAGTTTTTCCCTATTCAAATACTCGAGCTGTAGGAGGAACAGGGGGTCAGTTTGAATAACCTGTAAGTTTGAATTACCAGAGTTTTAATTAATGAGACTTTACGGTACTATGTGCCAAGCTGAACTGCAGTGACACAGCTTGCTGGGAGACTAAATTGATGTGGATGATGCAGCATCAGGTACAGTCCTCTGCTGAACTTTGTTTGCAGCTGCTGACTGGGCACCTGTTTCGCAATATATTTCAGGAAAAAAAACTATCTTCACCACTATTTGAATGATTGTTTCTTTCTTGCAATGTTTAAAACACCACTAGCGTAAGCAGCAAGAAGCACTTAGAAATCATCCCAAGAACACAGAAAAAAATCTAATAAATGGTTTGAGATACTTATGTGTGTGGGAGAATGAAACACAAAATGTTCTGGTTCTTATATTTCGTTTTCAGGGGACCTATAAGTGGCACAATCAATCTATGCGCAGGCCTTGTTGAAAAAAAAAAAAACAGATGCATTTTCTCACTTCACTACTCTGCTTAACACTGAATTGCCTGGCTATGAACATCTGCCTATGGAGCGTCCATTGTTTTGCAGTGAAACCCTATTACACTACTATGTATAGACATTGTAACTAAACAACCACATGCACGAACCTTGTTAAATATTCACTAAAACCTGTGGATAACAAGCTGTTTCCCACTTTCAGCATGTACTATATGTACCAAAGTGTGCTGCTATGGTGAAATATGATGCAAAACGTAGTTTTAATTCATGGCCTTGGGAGAGAGTTTTGCAATGATTATTCTGATTATGGACTGAAATTTTTAGTAGTTTCTACTCGTTCTTTGAAGCCATGCTCACTTGGTTTAGTAAATATGCTTGGTCAATATGAATTTTAAAAGCTTAGCATGCAGTCTGAATAATCTTAAATATAAAAACCAAAGAAAATTTCCACAATGTAGTTTTTATTGACATTTCAGGAATAACCTGGTCCGGCGAATAAAGTATGTGCTACTTCTGGATGGAAATTACATCTTCAAAAATGGTTGCAAAATTTACAAGGACAATATTGGCATTCTCCTTGCACCATCAGCTGTTGCAACATCTGTGAGGTGCGAAGGTGAACACACTGTAATTTAAACAGGGTCATGTGCATGCACTGGTATAAGTGTGTTCAGTTATGCTATAAAGGACCAAAAACTATTTTATTTAGCCGTTTCGCGCCAACAACAAAAATAAAGGCCAAAGATCAGCCCCGCCAGTGTAAGAAGGTTCCTAGGAGCCTGTATATTGGCATTTAGTCCTTTTTACTTGATCGTGATTGCTTGTTCTTTTGCTCTATTTTTGTGTGCATTTACCAGCCAGGCAATCGTAACCTAAAATGAGTGTAATAATTTGGTGCTTTAGCACTACCAAAAAAGAATGAATTAGGCTTGGAACTAGTGAGGGCAGCACTCGTAGCGTGTTCACGGGTCTGTGCATGCAAAACGAAAAATAGCCTAGTTGGTACCTTGCATGTGTACCTAGTATTAGTGGCCCCTTTCAAGGTTTCATTGTGACCGTCTGCTGTGTGTTGCACGGAGGCTTTGCGATTTTTGTTACAGTGGAGCAGAGCTATTTCAGCGGAATGTTCTCCCGTGAAGTGTTCGCAAAAACTCTATAAGTATGCACCCAAAAAAGCAAATATGTGCCAAGAAGCTCCCAGCATAGCATAGCTTCGCATAGTGTATCAAATAGCAAAGGGTGGGTGTCATAGCCAACTCACGGAGAGCAGCTGACGGAAGAACAGCACACTCGATACCGTGGAAAAACACTGGGCTTTATTTCCTACTCGCTCATTTTTTATAGCAACCTGGTGCTGACGTAACACGATGCATATCACATATCACACATCACATATCAGCACGTGTTGCGGTGGCTATTATATTACACTCCTCCCCACCAACAAACAAAACAACGATAGTTTAGCGGCCTTCGTGGTCAGAAACGCACAACTGGTTTTTTTGTCCTCGTGCTTCTTCGCAGCATTGGCGTACTGTCATGGCTAGTAGGCACAACTAGATCGCGTGTTGTGGTCCCACTTTCGCTGCATGATTCAGGACACGGCTCAGCAACTGGACTCGATTGCTCCGACTCACACTTCCTGGGTAGCGGAACTAGTTCCTCAGCCGGTTGCACACCCGCTCGTTCCGACACGCACTCCGTGGTTGACGTAGCTTGTTGCACAGGCGGTAACACTGGCGTCGGTGAAGACGTCTGTCGCTCAGGCGGCAGTCCAGGAGGCGCACTAAATGGGGCGAAGCTCGGCCGCAGGTGTTCTTGATGGCGCCGCCAACACCTACCGTCTGACAAAACGCATCAGCGATGTTATCGGTGGCTCTGTCAGTCACTCTTGCGGGATCCAGGTTGGCCCCGAACGGAAATTTCGTGCGTAGATGTAGTCTCCGGGACTTGCGGGTGGTGTGGTTCGAGCTCCACCATCATGGACAATCTTCTGCTTGAGCTGCTTCAGCAAGACCTTAGCTTTCATGTCTGGATGCAACAACCTTAGAGCAGTCTTTAACTTACGGCCCATGATCAGCTCCGCTGGTGAGCACCCGGTGGTTTCGTGGGGAGTAATCCTGTAATTGAAAAGGATACGGGCAAGTTGGCATAAAAAATTCCCTCCAGCCGATTTGTTTAGCTTTGACTTGATGCACTGAACTGCCCGTTCTGCAGCCCCGTTTGACGCTGGATGGTATGGGGGTGTCAATACTTGTTTGATGCCATTTCGATGCAGGAACAGTTTGAATTCCTCGCTCACGAACGCTGGTCCGTTGTCGGACACCACTACGTCTGGCAATCCGTGAGTAGCAAACATAACCCTCAGGCATAGGATAGTTGCCTCTGCCGATGGTGTAGATATAGGAACGGCCTCTATCCACTTTGAAAATTTATCGATAACGATCAGCAAGTAGCGGTTCTTCAAAGGTCCAGCAAAGTCAATATGAAGGCGAGACCATGGTCTGCCCGGAAACGGCCATGGCGTCATCGCTACCGGCCGTGCAACCCTCTGGTGTTCTTGGCAGATCTGACACTGGCGAACTGCAGCGGTAATGTCCTCGTCCAACGAAGACCACCAGACGTGACTCCTGGCGATAGCCTTCATCTTGGTAATTCCAGGGTGCCCCTCATGAAGGAGTCGCAACAATTCTTGCTGTAATGCACTTGGAATGACCACTCGCGATCCGAGAAGTATACAGTCTTCTTGCACGCTCATCTGAAGTTTTCGATCTGCGTAGAACCTGAACTCGGGGTCACGTAGCTCAGCTCCAGACCATAAGGCCTCTCGTAGCTTCGCTAAGGTTGGGTCCTTGGAAGTAGCTTCCGCGACTACAGTTGACCGTAGCACCCGAGGATAAGCAGCCTTCAGCATGAAAACTTCCGCACAGGTTGAGCGTACCCTGGTAGTGGTAGACGACGCAAACCATCCGCGTTGGCAATGCTTGCTCCCGGCCGGTACATGAGCTTGTAGTTATACGCACCAAGCATCAGAGCCCAACGCATGATACGCGGTGAACACATCTCAGGCATGCGCTTGTCGGGAGAAAGCAAGCCCAGTAATGGTTTATGGTCCGTAATAGCCTCAAACTCGCAACCCCAGAGGTATTATCGGAACTTGGTTACGCCAAACATGAGCGCAAGAGCCTCCTTGTCTAATGTCGCTCGGCTGGCGCGAGACTTCGTGATGCAAATGCGATTAGTCGTTCAGCCCCCGAGTCTTCTCTATTGGCCAGAACGGCGCCAACGCCGTACGGTGACGCATCGCATAGGAGAACCACGGGTTTCTTGGGGTCGTAATGCGCCAGCACTGCTGTTGAAACAAGTAGCTCCTTGCTCCTTTGGAAAGCACGTTCATGATCCTCACGCCACTCCCACGACACCTTGGCCACAAGCAGCTCGTTCAAGGGATGCAACACACTAGACAGCCCCGGCAGAAACTTGCGGTAGAAGTTGACTAGGCCTAGATAACTCGGTAATGTCTTGACATCTTCGGGTCTAGGCGCCTTCAGCACAGCCTCTACCTTTTCAGGGTTTGGTTGAAACCCCGCAGCCGTGACAACGTGACCCAGGTATTCAACTTGTCGTTCCAGGAAGGTACACTTGTCAAGCTTCAATTTTAGCCCAGCTTGCTTCAGTCGGCTTAGGACTAGGCCCAGGTTTGTTAGATGGTCCTGGTCGTCGCGTCCAGTCACAAGAACATCGTCGAAGTACACCACAACGTGTCTGAGCCCTTGTAGCAGGTTTTCCATCGCCCGCTGGAAAATTGAAGGAGCAGATGTGACGCCAAAAGGCAAACGCGTGTATTGGTACAGTCCTTTCGGTGTGTTGATTGTCACCAGCTTGCGGGATGCCTCGTCCAGTTCAACTTGCAAAATACGCATCCTTGAAGTCCAATTTGCTGAACTTCTCGCCACCGCTAAGACGGCAAAACAGGTCTTCAACACGTGGTATCGGGTATTTTTCAGGGCACTTGTCACGGGATTAACAGTGACCTTGAAGTCGCCACATATCCGAATGTTGGCCACTCCGCTTCAAGATAGGCACGATAGGCGGCAGCCTATTCCGAAGTCCTTAACTGGACGCAGCACTCCAACTCGTTCCATGCGCATCAGTTCCCTCGTTGACGCGGTCGATCATTGCGAACGGAACAGGGCGAGCCTTGAAGACCCGCGGCTTCGCGTTGTCTTCGATGGTATTTTTCGCGGACACTCTCTTGAATGTTCCCAAGGCGTCGTCGAAAACACTCGCATACTCAGCGACGAGTCCCTCAACCGACGTGATAGCCTTAACGTCCATATTTGCTGAAGCTTCTCGTCGCCAAACCGCTAAGACGGGGGCAAAACAAGGTCCTTCAACGCGGTGGTATCGCGGGTATTTTCAGGCAACGGTCACGGGAATTAACAGTGACCCTTGAAGTCGCCACATATCCGAATCGGGCGCACTCCGCTTCGAAGATAGGCACGGTAGGCGCAGCCCATTTCCGATGTCTGAACTGGACCAGCACTCAAACTCGGTTCCATGTACAACACGTCCCGGCACTCATGGTTTCCCAGTCGTACAGTCGCAGGCAGGCTGCCTTGCACCGCGGACAGCTCACCGGTGTAACCTTTCAGCATGACGCTTGACGGTTCCAGACGACAAGACGGAAATGTGCGGCGAAAGGTCTCTTCCGACACGACAGACACACTTGCTCCCGTGTCAATTTCCGTAATGAGTGAAGTTTCATTCACAGACACCTCAACCCGGTACGGGCTACCGTCGTGATCCGGTGCGCACACTTGCCACTTTTCGTAGACTTGCGGTGCCGGTGTCTCAGAACGGCTTCCTTCGTCGTCTACGGTATGGATTGACTGATGCTTCCGGGACAAAAACTTTTTTTCATCTTCGACGTCGTTGGCTATGAAAAATTGTTCTACCCGCTCTTGATACTCATCCCAGCTGGTTGTTCCCACGTCGAAAGGCTCAAGCTTGCCGACACCAGGCATTCTACATACGGTAGAGAACACAGCCTTACAGGGAAGTTCCAGGCGGCACCAGCAGATCACACTTTCATCCTCGTCGCCACTGTCATAGCCAACTCGCGGAGAGCAGCTGACGGAAGAACAGCACACTCGATACCGTGGAAAAACACTGGGCTTTATTTCCTACGCACTCATCTTTTATAGCAACCTGGTGCTGACGTAACGCGATGCATATCACATAGCACACATCACGTATCAGCACGTGTTGCGAAGAAGGAAAACGAGGGTGAGGAATGAGCTTAGGAGGAGTGGGGAGCATAAAGTATAGCATAGTCTATCACAGTGTAAAGGGCCAGAAGTAACGAACTCGCCCCCTAATGAATGCGTCTCGCTTGCGTACTCGGTAGGACAGTGTTCTCAAACACTTCATAAATTTGACTATCAGTGCTTTATAAAAAGTCACAGTTTTGGCAAAAGGGCGAAGCAGTGAATGCGATAGCAACATAGTCGAACGTTTTGCGAAGCAAAGCTAGCATATTTAGTAGCGACAATTATTGTAGTAAATATGCATTTGTTAAGTAGATAAGTTTCCTGCGACGTGGTCACAGTAGACGACCACAACAAGGCTCGTGCGCAGTGATGGCAATGAAGAGAAGTGCCTCCTGTGTGCAGCACATGCTTGTACTAAAGGCTATACGTCGTGTGCCGCCGCTGGTGGCAGTTCAATATGTGTAGAGCGCATGTATATGTGGACGGTCATTCCAGGTACTCTTTTGACATCGTTTTTTCGAGTTGATAGTGCAGCCTGTAGAAGCTCTTGCCTGCGCCGTACGGGCAAGAGCTAAGTGCTGATTGTCTCCCTTCCCTATTTGCTCACGAAACGAGCGCGTGCGCAGACGACTCAGCGGTGTTCGTTTCGCAGAAAAAGGAGGCTAGCGCATCTTTCCTCGTATATATATATATATAGTTAAGAATAAAGGAGCACACTTACGAAAATTTTATAATTGTTTACTCTACGTTTCGGCCGTAGCACGGCCTTCGTCAGGATATATATATATATATATATATATATATATATATATATATATATATATATATATATATATATATCTATATATATATATATATATATATATATATATATATATACAGATTCATACATATACGTGAATGATGGATATATATATATATATATATATATATATGTATATATATATATATACAGATTCATACATATACGTGAATGATGGCAGCAAGGACGGCAATAAGCAGCGGTGACTGTTCATATAATTGCCGTCGCAATAACACATTACTTGGAAGCTTTGATAGTCATTTCTGTGAATACTGTCAAATAGGAGTTTTTACCATCAAAATATTAATCTTGGATGAAAAAAAGCACCACGTTATTGGCACTATCTGTTTATAGAAATTGTACAGTGAGTGCACATTTCACCGAATCGCTACAAGAGAATGCTATCCCAAACAAGCTTCTTGCATGAAGTGCCGGAAATCCCTGAAAAGTATGCTCGTACACTGGTTCGCCTCAATTAAAGGATGATGTGGCTGCAGCATAAATAAGCATCAATAACTGTATACACACATCGCTGTTTTCGCATAGACATTGTGGAAGCTTTTTAAAAATATATTCTTTGAAAATTTTAAAGAAATTGGCACTTCCTTGTACTCGCCTTTGGGAAGATTTACATTTTTTAATTTGTTTATTGACATTTTTTTACTATAATACTCCAATGATATTGCATTCTACATGAATCTTTCTCCTTAGTAAACGATATCTCACAGATTTTTTTATTCCAGTAGAATCACGGTTTGGGGCTTAGACAAACACAATATGCTGTGCTTTCTTATTTAACTTGATTTTTATCGCTCCCTCTCCACTCAAATGAACGTGGCAGTATTATCTATAGCATCAATAGCTTCATCGATTAAAACATACCACACAGACCTTGCGGCTGCTTTGAGCAGTAGCAGTATACGAGGTAAAAACGTTGCATGTTGTTTCATGCAAAGACAAAACAAATATGACAACAATGTTTATTGAAATAGTTTGCTAAAGGACAATAGTAGAGGAGGACCTGCATGAGCTGATTCTCAGTGAAAAACTTTGAAGAAAGTAGTCGCAGAGCAATTTAGAAGTAAGTTGTATAGGTTGAAATGGAAAAGTCCACCATATTTGATCATTACCAACATTTCTTGCATGAACTCTAAAAAAAAGGCCTGCGTTGATTTACATGTGGGGTTTAGCGTCTCAAAACCACCATATGATTATGAGAGGTGTCGTAGTGGAGGGCTCCTGAATTTCCGACAGCCTGGAGTTTTTTACTGTGCACCTAAATATGAGCATACAGGCCTACAGCATTTTCGCCCCCATCGGAAGTACAGCCGCCGCAGCTGGGATTTGATCCTGCCACCTAAAAGTTAGCAGCCACAGCAGTTACAGTCACCTTAGCCAATCGACGACCGGACCGTGGCGGGGCAGCCCGCTCCACTCTCCTGGCATTGTCTTCACCCCTATCAATTCTGAGCCACATCTTTAAGAAGGTCACACAATTTTATCAACTCTGGCGGTCACATATACCCAAAACCCAATAGGGCCCTCCGGAAGGCAGTGGCACGAATTGTCCTTTGTTGTAATACGAAAACTGTTTTGTGCCTAAGAATAGTATACACTTTGACCCCATTTGCATAGGGAAGTGCCAGCATTTAGAGAAAAATTTGACATTTTCCCCATCGTATGGTTGTGCCAAAGCTCCAAACCTAACCCCTTTTACCCTACGCATATCAAAAAGACTGGGACGCAAGGTTGCTTGGCTGCTCCGACTCGACTGCCTAGTGGGCCTAGGCCATTGCTGACGTCGTTGGAAAGAGAGTGCCCACCTAGTGCTTGTATGGGGCAGCTTCTTGAAGGGTCCCCAAATAATCTCCATTATTTTTTCAAACACAATAATATACACACGCATTGTATGCAGAATGTCATCACGATCAACGATGCCACACGTGATGGCACTATGAGCCGTCGGTGTGCCACAAATTCCAAAAAGAAAAAAAAAACAATCCGTGCCTTTCCAGCCTCCTTGTGACGCACAGCTCATTCTGATGCACATCGCATTGATGCCCTCGCTGTTTGTCGTGTTTCCTGCGTGGGCCACCTCCCCGCGGCAAACATTTTTCTAGGTACGCAGAGATCGCACGTACACCTGCGTGCCACCAGAGAGTGGAGGGGGGGGGGGTGGATGAATCTTTTCGAAAAGACACAAATGTAAGAAAATGGGGTGTAGAGTGCACAATCACTACCTGTCATGTGATTAAACCTCAACCGATACACTCGTGAGGGAATCGAAGAACAGTGAGAGTGAAGAGAAGTAAGGAGAGAGGAAAAAAAATTGAAGGACCCTTAAGCTTCGCCTTGAAGAGTTGAACGCGAGAGTGAAATCCGGACCCTAGTGTTACCTTAAACCACTAAGTGCATAATTATTGATCTGTTTTGTTACACACACACACACGCACGGAAGTGTGACGTATCTATAGTAATGGTACAGGTTTTTGATCTATTTAACACCACTTTTATAACAACTTCATATAAATATTGTACAGTGATATTGTCACATGGTGCAGTATCATGAACTGCGCGTAGGCGTGACACTTGTATTCGTAAATGGTCACATTCTGTTATCCGTCTTGCGTTAGTTATCTGGCAATTGTTGAACTTGTTCTTCTAGAGACCTGTTCCAGCCAACCGCAACAAGCATCGCCTTATGGTCGGCGAAATTGCAAGTGCAGTACTTCACTTCTTTAACCGTATCGTGAAAATGAAAAGCTTAATCTATTCAAATGTTGTGGTTTGTTGAAATGACATTTCCTTGAAAGGCATAAAGTCTCACAATGCCTCACAGACGGCAGCACATGATCTAGCGTTTGCTGTTTGCTTGATCAACTCCTCTTGAAAGGCATGATATGTTTTCCGCTAGATGCACGTAGTTGTCCATTTTCAGGGCTGTTTGAAAGTTCCTGTTTGTTTTTAGCTGCGATGGCTGCACTATCTCGGACTTTTTCGACATAGTTTGATGGCCTCCCAAATGTGCTTACAAATCGCCGAATGGGCTCGTTTTCGTCGTGACACCTGTCGAACAAAATGCGTTAAGGAGACTCCTTCTACTATACGGCATTTAGGTAGTGTGTTTTCCGAAGCAGCTGCAAGTAACATCGTGGTTTTGTGGTAGGACACCTGCTTGCTACACGAACGGGTTCGATCCTCAATGGGACGAAAACTTTTATCCTTTATTTTATTTGCTCCTTTCTCGATTTTTCGCTCACAACCAACGGTGCCAACGGTGTAATTTATGACACGAGCTCTCTAACGCCATCGCGTTAATACGAGGTAAAAAAAAGTGTGTGTGCGTGAAGGGAGGGGGGATTAAACCAAGTAGGCCTAAAAAACAACGTGACGGGAGGAAAAGCACCTAGAGGGGTGCTCAACGATAGGGAGAATTGGCTTTGAGAGAGGATACAAGCGTAGGGAAGAGCGAAAGCAGTGTTTTCATAATCTAAATACCTGTTGACACAATCGTGAGATGTTGCCTTCATAAGACAGTGTTTTTCCACATTTTGGAACACCCTCCTGAGTTAGTGGGACATGCATGTGAATGTCCTTACTGTGAATGTCCTTTAGTCATCAACTACATCATTCATGTGAAGAAGTGATAATGAGCACGCCCTCTTTTTAAACAAGAAAAAAGAATCTGACTAGTAAACGCAGACCAATAATTTGAAAGTAAAAAGCGCTGATAAAACTTTTCCTTGTTACGTTCAGCTAACATGACCTCGGACGCTCTTTGCAGATGCCTATCACAGAAGGGTGTATGAGAGTTATAAGTGTTTGTTTTACCAAAAATGCACTCGAAAGAGATGGTTATGCACCTTCATAACATAAATGGGGAGACTCAAAGACTTTGACGATGGTTTTGGTATTTGAATGTACTCGTGAAATATTAAGAGTTTGGTGCACTACAGTGTAGAAAGGCACAATGGACTGAACATAATTGGCGACAATGAGTGCTGAATTTTCTACAATGTTTATTGGGAAACAACGTATATTGATACTGCTCTGAGAAGACTGAGGACCTAGTTTATTCCCCATAGGTAAAAGTCACAAAGCAATGCGCACATTATCGGTGAAGTAACTTTGTCAGCTGTCGTAACCTGTGCTCTTTCCCTTGGACCGAAGTTTGCTGCGGCACTCAGGTAGTTAAGGCGAGCACAGTGTTCTTTTCTACGTAAGGTTTCGCATTAAGCCTCTGCCGAATATAGTGCACGTTCTCTTTCAGAAGGTGTGCACATTCTTAATGGCTGCAAGAACTTTAAACTCCACCTAACCATTTGATGAGCAAGCGGCTTCTCTTCTACGCGACTACTCTATCCACCTTCTCCTGGCCGATAAGGAAGGTGGTTTACGGTTTTACTGAGCAAAAATATTTGAATCATAGTCAAGAGAAGCGATTTTGCAGTCGATTCTCACTCCGATGTTTCATTGAGTAAACAGAAGTCTAATGCAAAAAGACTGTGGGACAAGCTTAACCTTACAAATTTGGTTAAGGCAATCGATAACAGCAAAAACCATTTTTAAATTTCTTTTTTAGTGCGAAGTGCACAAAGTAAACGTACCTTTTTGAACCACTGTCAATGAATCTGAATCAGCGTGATCTCAAGCTTTTTTTAGTAAATGACCTTTTTATCGACACTAAATCTAACCAGGCTTTGGACGTCTTTAACACTTTCACTGACAATTGCTATCAGGCTTTAACGATTGGCATCAAAGATCTTTTTTATACCCTGCCTCATAACCTAATCCTTGAGTGTATTGAGCATTCTACTGAGAAACACGGTTTCATTGCTTTGCAAAACTCTGCTGTAATTTCTGCTTGCGGTTTCTTAGAAATTCGAAGCTTTTATTAGCAATTTATGTATGAAATCCCACACCAGGGATGCCACACCTACAGAAGCAAGGCGTATGCACTAGTTCCAGCATTACTTAGTTCTCAGAGACGCACTTCTTGCTCGATTCAATTATGAACTCAATGGCTCGATCACCGATAAAAATGTTCTTAGCACATTCCAATATGTATCTCATGGTTACCTAATTGTTTTAAATCGTGACCTGCGTGACTTAGAACTAGTAAGCAAAGTGCTACTTGATGTGTTTTCTAATCTGATGAGCCCATTTAGCCTAACTCATGGTCTCCTAGTGAATGGCCAAATTAGATGTTTAGATATCCAGCTTCGTTTTGTAGGTATTAGCATCTGCTGGTGCTGTGAACCACGCACTAACACACCACTACGGTATTTGAAGTCCGCCTTGTTAAACGAGCTATTGCCACATCGTGACTCAGACACTCAGGGCAAACCTTGACGCTGCGGGCAAACCTTGCCCACAGCGTCAAGCTGAAAGGCTGACTGGTGCTGGCCATCTTAAGCTACTCCTCATTTCAGTTGCAGACAGCCTGCTTAAGAAGGTATGCCACCACCCGCAAAGCTGAGAAGCCATTTCACCACGCAGGCAGAAAATACAGATGTTAGCAAAGCAAGTTGTCAAAACAAGCTTGCATATGTTGGGCTGTAGCGAGAATAGAGAGAACATTTATATAGCTGGAGTGTTCTTCAGAGTGAAGGGCTCTTAATGTTTCATCGACTACCCGCTTAATGGGCCTAGTCAAAGGCAACCAATAGGCTCTTCAAGGCCTTCTCAGAAAGTTGCAATTCTAACCACTGATGCAGGATTGTGTTGGTCTATATTGAGTTCAGCTCACTGGGACATGAAGTACACTCGCACATAATATGTGTAAGTGTTGGCACCACTACGCTCCAAAGGCACTTGTCTCGTTACGCAGTGGAGTGTAGCAGTGAGTGTGTCAGGAAATTCGGGTCAATGCGTGATCCCAATCTCTGGGCTTTGAGGATGTCAGCTCGACTGAATAGTAGCTTACAGATTCATCCCATGGCGCTTCTGTCGCCCAGTATGTATTCGCATGAGGGGCAGCCTCCTTGTTGATTTCCTGGTACAGCCGTGTGTAGAGAGCACCAAAAGATGACGTCTTCTTCCGTAATATGACAGTTTAGGATTTTGGTGACAAGTGAATGACAAATGCGTCCACATATTTGAAAAAATCTAAGTCGTTCCATCAAAGTAAAGAAAAACGCACTGTTTTTAACTCGGAATGCTCTCTTCTATGCCTGCAAGAAAAACAAACAACGCAATGCATTAACAAGTTTGGTTTCACTGCTACACACGTGCGCTGCGGAGAAGCACGAGGTAACCTTAATTGAAAAGTGATCTAATTGGCATTCACTGGTTTGGCTTCACAGTCGTGCACGGACACTCCGCAGAAGCTCACAGTAAATACGAATACAAATTTACTGAACTGAAATTAACAATTTCGGCCTCACTGCCTTTGTACGTGCGCTATGGAGAACAAAGGTGTTTGTTCTTTTAATGCACTTGAAACAATGATTTTAGTTTTCTATGGAACTAAGCGCAGTGCAGTTCCACAAGAGCATGCGTATGCATATTTCAACCTAATCATTTGGGGCCATTGAAATTACACCAACGTTATTCCAATAATGCTAAATGGCTGACGCCAAACACAGCTTGATTTCGCCATTCTCGCATATCAGCGTGATTAGAGGATGACTCGTAGCAAGTTACACAATTTTTCAGGATGCTATAACAGGCCCCAAAGAATTCAGCACTTTAATGCTTATATACACAGGAAGCCTCTGGGAAAGTATTTTTGAATCCCGGCAGCATAGCTCTTTATTATGTCACGCTGTCTGATATGAAAAGTATTTCTGGCCATTACATATTGTATAACAATCAACTGCGCAGAGGACGGCTAAACAATTGCTGCTAACCTTTGGTGGCAAGGTAGCGCACTGCAGCTCGCTACGTCTGTCGATCGAGCAAGTAGTACAGTCACCCGGTGTTGACGAAATGGCTACGGGACAGTGATTTGCGTGCTACGTTGTCTACTAGAGAGCTGTACGATTCGCGGAGACAAAGCATGGTGTAAGAAAAACTTCACTCGAGCAAGGCCAGAGAACAGCAGGGCGCGAGCTTGAGACAGCAACACGCCAGCGCCTACGAATCTGGGGACAGATGCACGAAATATAGTCTTTCTCGGTTGTACCTAAGCAACACGACACAAACGCTCCAGATTTCTCGCGCATGCGCAAGACGAAGGCTACTCTTTAGTGGGCAACATTGTGCATCAATTTTTGCTGGCAACATTGTGGGCATTGCCTAGGTTTGAAGGTCTCGTGCGGCCGGGACGATGCTGACACCTCTCCTTCTAGCCACCGTACTTGCGTCCCAGCAAGTGAAGCCG
This sequence comes from Rhipicephalus annulatus, assembly GCA_013436015.1. Lineage (NCBI taxonomy): Eukaryota > Metazoa > Arthropoda > Arachnida > Ixodida > Ixodidae > Rhipicephalus > Rhipicephalus annulatus. The sequence continues at coordinate 720,682 of WOVY01000368.1, read as the reverse complement.
CCAGCGGCCATATTGCTAGAAGAAAAGCATGGTGGAATCGCCATAGACCACAATGAAATACGCGCGTTGCGCGCGTTGGTTTGCATTTCCACGATAAAAAATGGGATGGAAACCACTTTTAGGTTACACCAACGAATAAATGCCTCTTCTTGTTTATGAAACAAATTATTTCATGCACCCATTGTCAGCTGCACGCTTTCAGATCAATCTGTTCTCGAGGGATATGCTTCGCATATTGAGCTTGCTGGTGGTGCAAAAGGGTTTTAGTATATATTTGGTGTATTAGGAATTGTGCCTGCAGATACTCAAGATCAAGGGGAATACGACATTTGCTCGCCTCTTTAATATATGTGCTTGTTTGTGTGTCGGCAGATTACCAGAGAATATATATAAGGAAGCTGAAATAATTAAAGCTAAAGTGAGAAAAGAGAGGTAATTAAGTAAACTGGGAGTCACCAGTAATTTTTCTAGAGTTATTGAATTCTAATCAATTTACCGGCGGAACTAAAACCGAAGCACCGATGTCGCGTGCAACCGACAAACTCCAGGAGAGACGTACTCCAAACGAAATAAGAAAGATTGCAGTGGCGTTAGTTATGCATAATATTTATCAACTTTCGTTGGTGACGTGTGTTGTCATGGCAAGGGTAGCCGTTAAAGTTTTGAAACGAGGTTGCTCGATGTTTGATAGAACACCACTCACTCAATTTGGCAGCTTCGTCTATTGGCGTTTTGATTTCGGTTTTGTCGGCAAGTTAGAACAGATTTCAAAGGTGTCTCATCTTGTTTTAGACGGCATTGCTTATTTTTATGACTACATTATATTAAAGCTACGTCAAGGTGAAGGCGGTAGAAACTAACAGGTTTTTGCAGATGTGCTCGGAAAGCTGGAAAAATCAAAGGTGCACTTCTAGGCTGCAGTCTGCTTCTCTGCCCCGTTCTGTCGAAGCAGCATTCTTCGAAGTGAATATAACAGAGGTGGTCACCTTCCGTAGCCCTCTAACTATTTATTCAAACAGCACGTTCCCAGGCAGAACGCAGTGGCCTGTCTTTCGAAAACCTGCAACATGGATAATCAAGGCATGAATAATTGTTTTCTACGTTTGCGAATTCCTCAATAAACATGCACCAAATTTGATATTCACTCGCCAAAAAAATATGCATGCACGCCGTCAGTCTTGCTTTGCAAGACAACACCAGAAAACCTGGAATTCAAAGAACATTCAGACGTCCTACTCGTTCCAATGTTTGATACGTACGTGCAGCCACAGATCGCGTCCTTCATTTATAAACTTTTAGGTTTTTGAATGAAGAGACAACGTCGTGTCAGCGAGCATTTAAAGCTTCAAGTTACCTTTCATACAGCTACACGCATGTATAAACGCATGCACACTTTTGATTTGTTTATAATTTAACAAAATACGCGAAAAAACGGGTGATTGTAGCGAACGAAGCGAGAATACTTACATGTGAAAAATGATCGCAGGCGTTTTCTTTATGCTCCTTGATGCGATTCGTGCAGCCACAAGTGACTTACGAAGTCACCATGGCCTTGTAAAATCTTTAACTGCTTTAAAGCATGTCAGTCTCCAAAGGCCACTGCGAGGGGGAAGCTACGAAGCTCACTTCATCGTCTGCTTCCGAGTCTTTCCTTTTTCAATATGGTGGCGACCGGCGTCACTTATTGGGGCGCACCTCCACTCCAGAAGACATAGTATAGCACCTCCTTGTTTAGGATACGGAATCAGGCCTGCGACATCAGCCACTCTTTCACTTGCCGCAAGCCCACCCACTTCCGAGAGTTAGCAGAACTAAGCTGGACCGAGACGAAAGGTTGTCGGTGACCTTCACATTTTCGCCACGCTTAAAACGGTGTGCGCGAACACAGCATACGGCTGAGCCACAGCTGAACCGATGCGAGGGTTCCCGGAGGAAACCCGAGTTGCAGTCAGGGGAGTGAGGGGGTGGGGGTCGTCACAACGACGACGACGTTTCCATCGCTACTTCTCCGTCGCCCATGCGGGAGTTGGTTTCTTTGTTTTGGGTTAGCAGGAACTCGAAACGCTCGGTAATCTCAGGAGCCGCAGCACCTTGGGAGGCGCCGTGCATGCACACAGTGCCTACGGTGAGAGCCAAACTTCCCGGACACTTTGTGCCATTTGAGCAATGCTGCGTGCCAGAGAAAATGCAGCGCAACGGCTGATATGTCTCCCTAAGCATAGGGCACCACGCAAATAAAAGTAAAGGAAAACTGTCACGCATCCGCTTCTCACCGCGGTCCTACACCCCCATCCAAGTTTTCGCAACATGGAGGAAGTAATAAAGAGACGAGTGGCCGTAACGTCGTATTTTGTGAAGCCCGAAGTAGGGAAGAGTAGTGGACCATGCTACGGCGGCTCGCGAATGCGCCGGCGTGGCCGGCGGCTTGCCTTTGTAAACACACTGCCGGCGTCTCCCTATAGCTGGCGCACGACTAGAGGTGTGCGCCGAGACGTCGGCGCGCCGCCGCCGACAGTTTTCGCTACGCCGTCGCCGCAGCCGGTGTGTTTTTTTTTTTTTGGGCGCGCCGATTAGATTTTTTAATAGTAAACCTGGCTGTCTTTGGCCGTTTATTCTGTAACCAGTAAATTATAGGTCCTTTAAAATTCTTCCGTCTAGTAAACGCATCACAATCAATTTGCCTGTCGGTTACAGATAAATAACTGGATCAGAAAAAAATTGGTTCCGAATCGGCATGTTACACCGCAAATGTAGTCGAAAGACGATAGTCTTGCGTCTGGAGAGAGTGAACAAAACGTTTATTTGATGTTCTGCGCAAGAAAATCGGTGAAGGGTGTGTTGGAGGTGCTGCGTTATAGTGCCTCGAGCGTGGGGCGGAGGCGAACGAGTGCATAGAGGCACGTTATATACAAGAGCCATCTCACAGTTATCTTCAAAAACGAAGGTGTGCAGCCTGCGGAGAAAGATGCGCGCCAGTCTCGGAGGTGATAAGGTGTAGAACACAAAGCGACGGGCAGTTGTCACCACCGTGACGTCGTAGCAAAGCGTTAGAAACACCTTTTTGAGCATCGCGTGGCACTGTCGACGCAGCGCGATAAACACTACATTCCTTAGAGTTACTTGTGTGTACCTCTTCTAGTAAAGGCAGACAACTTCGAAGTGTTGTTATGGAACTTCAGATATGGGCAATTATTGCTTTTTATTTGACAATCACACAACTATGAGCGCTAAAACTTGAGCAATATTGGTGGGCGCTGTGAATAGGGATGGCCGTTTGGTGCCGTTTGGGGTATTGTTAGGGCAGACAAACAGACAATTGTACAGACAGACAGGCCAAAATTGTTTTGTCGAAGGTCCCCAAGAAAGGCTATCGTCTTTAAAAACGTCAGGCTTGCGCGTAAGGCACACCACATTCACAGCGAGAGCTAGAAGAGCGGCCTTTCCGAGCATTTTATAAACACTCATTGCGTAACTGCTGCAAGCACACTTGCTTGAAACCCACTACGGCAATAATAATAAAAAATTTAGTGTAGTAGGCTGGCATTTGCTCTGCTATTTTTCGTCATTTTTCTGAGAAGTGTGGTATCCGCTAAACACTTGCAAGGAACTTCGTGCCAGTTGTTCATGCAGTGACTGACGACGATGAGGAATTGTGCCTGAAGTGAGTATGCGCCACAGTTATTGACTGAATAAGAACAATCTTTTGTAATGGGTTGGAGCATTGGGCGACCCACACGCTACCCTATTCGCATTGTGCGACGACCGGCTAATTGTTTTTTTCGCTGTTTTGAAACGCTTTATAAGTTCTAATAACGCGATTGCTTTCCCGACATTATCCTTGCCTAAGGCAAGCTTGCCTACAAGTCCCAAGCACTGGTGTGGCTCAGTGGTAGAATACTAGCCAGGCACCCAGCGGACCCGGGTTCGAGCCCTACTGTGTATGTAATACCCATAAAACCCTAAGTACGTAATGTCTTGTGTTTTCCTCCGCTTTGTTATGCACTCGTGGACAATCAAACCGAGTATTCTGTGCCTAACTTCACCCGTGTTCTATGTTCGACTAAATTCGACTAACTAAATCTAGATGCCAATTTTTATCAACGGTGTTTGAAATAGTACATCACTAACGCAGCTTGCTGTGCGAGTTGCTTCATAATATTCGAAAGAGGAATTCAACAAAAGACACGAAGACAACAAAGGAGAACGACCGCAGAGAGCAAGCATTGGACTTCAAACACAATGTTTATTGCAGAAAGCCCAGCCACACACCACCCAGCAACGCGTGCATAAATTATGCTATTTGAGTCATTTGACAATTGCACACCGAACAGTGCACAGGTGTTACAAACAGAACATTTTCATGAAACACTATTGAGTCGACGCTACCACGCAATCACTATGTATAAACGCGAATTCTTTATCTGTAAGAAAAACTGATGGATGATTTACACACGACGATTTGCCTTGTTTTGTTTTATTTTGAAGGCTTTAAATACATTGCGTTCAAGCTTATCTCTAATTCCTTTGCCAATGACACTTGTTGATTTGAAACTAGGGACGTAAAGCCATTGCAGTGCAGTGGTGAGTTTCCACCAGTACCTGTAGGGAGTAGAATGTGGTGTTCACGCAGCTGGTCATTGAAGCTGGTTGGTTCTTCTGACCTTTGTATACACGACCACATGAGAAGGAAATTTTGAAACTCACGTACGTCTGCCCTGCAAAGGCTGTAGCTGCGCGCCCCCGATTTCGTATCAGGGTGCCATTAAAAGGAATAGATAAATAACATTTATTATGAAAGTTGCGAAGCCTATCAATATAATAAAAAAGACAACGTGACATATGCGATGTGAACCCTCTGTTTTAGTCAACGGGGGCACGTGGCGTTGATATCTTGGCTTGGTGGAAATGCACTGTTTGCGACACCTTGACATGTCTAATTCTTGGCTTTTTATTGTTTAATGTGCAACATACTAGGCTCTGATAGCCCATTTACGCATGCGCTGATGGTTCATGCGTGTGGGGGCTTTCTTTATAAATATTTAGTTGTTAGTCCAGCAGTTCTCCTGTCTGGTTCCTTCGCTGTTTTTGTGCTTTTGGATGGTTTCTTATAAAGTATAGCTCTCTAAAAATCATCACTTTTATCGTCATGCGGCTTACGTAACAACTCTCCTCACACACTTTCTCTTCTCCTGATAACTTCTCATCATGCGCATATACCAATTGAATTAATCAACACAAGACGTGATCTGTGTCACCACTCATCTACACCACAAACTATACAGACCAGTCGACCTCCTTTCAGCATGTTGTATGGAATATTCAGAAAGCTATTCTGAATTGTGCATAGTGTTTAACCGTAAATCATCGTTATGCGAACAATAAAAAATTGATAAAACTGCCAAATAAAAAAAGAACCCTATATTACAGATTACGAAACGGCATTAAACTCTCAAGACATATATCAGCGGTTCTAGAAGTGTTGTGCCCGGCCGTTCTGGCACAGGAGATTCGCGAAGACAGGGTTGAGGCAGCTTGAAGATGCTAGATTCCCTACAGTCGAAGGAAGCTTGACGTTTATTTAGAATATTTACAGCACAAGCATTTTGCCACGTGATGAACATATTGTGAAGCCAGACAGAGATGTCTCCACTGAGCCCACGCCCACCTTCAGGTCGACGTTTTTGACTAAGCATTGCCACCACAGTTTATTCTTGATCTGAGAAGGGCTGGGCATAGGTCCCACGCTCGTGCATTGGAGCAAAAAAAAAAAAAGAACTGCCGCTCGCCACGCTCAATTATCATGGCTGGTTGTCATCCGCTGTGACACCGCTCTCCTCAAGCAGGACGGAGTGGACGGGAAGCCGGGAACGATTGCAGTAGTTTTCGTCGAACTCCTTGCCTCGTCGGGCTACATATCGCCCCACTTCCCGTGTCGGGAGCACATATTTGGACGGCCATCAGCAGGCCCACAGCCGTCCGGCGACCTGTTTCTTTTAATAAGAGGAAGAGGAAGGGGGTCACCTCTTTCTCCATGATTGTGCGCTGGAACGACCCAACAACGTGTTCCGCGGACAAGTACATGTGTGCGATTCCATACCCACTCTACTTTCAGAAAAAAAAGATGGAAAAACTTTCTGACACTGGCAGTGTAAATTGCTGTTTTGTAACCCCAGACCCCCCCCCCCCCCCACGGCATCCCCACATTTTTGTTTGTTTGGAATGACTCTTAGTAGAAAGAACGTGCATTTTTAGGGAGTCACGCATACCCACAATCGCAGAGGGAATTAGGCGGCACTTGGAGAGCCTTCGTTGAAAAGCTGCAGCGTTTGAGTCACCTGTTGTAAGGCCTCAAGTTGAGTTGAAACGAAAAGGAAGTTAAAAAAGAAACAGATAAAACTTCAGGTACGCGTTAAAGTGTGTACAGTAGGCGAGCGGTAGTACACGATTTCTCATAGCGTGAAAAAAAAAAAGTTGCCGAATTCACGGTGCCTTGCGACGCTTTCGCGATTTTGTAAGATCATCAAATCCGGAAATAAAGGAGCGGGTACAACTGGCCACAATAGATTAACCGAATTACTCGCAAACGTGAGGAAAGAAGTGTACATTTAAGGGCTCATTTTTCGTATACTGTTTCCTTGTTGTATGAGGGAGAAGAAAGGGAGAGGTATTTTAGCCATTTCTTGTTTTGTGGTAGAGTGTGCATAGGCCAGGCGGGACGCTCAAAGAACCTGAAATGTCCATCACATCATCGGGAAGAGACTCGCCTGCTCGACCGCAGAGAGTGCAGTTTCTCGCCAGTTTTTAGCGATACCCAGCACTTAAATAAATGCGAGAGGGAACTGTTGAAGGAATATATCAAATGTCACAATATGCGATAGAGAACTGACCGAAGTATATAAAATTAACAGAAAAAACAATCCTGATCGTGTACCTCCCATAGCGTTATCACGAAAAGACGCTGATCTTTTTAGAGAAGTGTAATTTAGAGTGTATCGTGCTCTGGGTTGAATCTTTATGGTTTTGATGGCGCGTGAGCACGTGTTGGTTATCTATTATGTGATTGTCTGATATTTGTAGTGTTTTCATCTGTACTAGCTGCTTCACCTGTAGCACATGTTCGTCTTGGTTTTATTTTTGAACCATGTTGCTTCATCAAAAATACTGACGTCCAAACTTGCGTGTTGAATCTTGTTGTGTGCGCGCGTCCTTCAAGGCTGGGTTCGCCATTATTTCAAATGATATGCCAGCAGGTTACCGCCACGAATTTTGTGAGACATATGCAAAGACAGTACCCAAAGAAAGACAGCATTTCTACGGAGTGAATGATGATTGGAGGGGCGAAGCGTTCATCAGTCAATTCGTGCTTTCGTCCGCCCATTTGTTCTTCCTTCCATTCGTTCATGCCTCCGTCCATGCGTCCGTTCATTCATGTGACCGTCGGTGCATCCGTCCGTCCATGCGTTCCTCCATGCATCGATCCGTGCGTCCACCCCTTTGTCTGTCTGTACATCCGTCTATCGGTACGTCCGTACGTCCGATTATCTGTACGTCCATCCATCTATCTAGTGAACAATCCCAAGTACAGCCATCTCACATCTTTTCATCATGTAGAAGTGCCGCGATCCAGCGGACATGTTAAGGACTGCTCTTTCGGGTAAGTGGCACCGGTGACTACATACACCATCAGAAGATGGACAGACCCACATCGAAGGAGTTTCACCTTAAGAAAAAATAATGCTGCACATGTGTGGAAGCAATAACCATACATTCGACACAGGTACCACAGTGGCACGGTGTTCTGATGCGTGTTCGATCCCGGCCGCGGTAGTCGCTATTTAATGAACGCTAAACGGGTGGTCAAAACTTCCCCAAAAATTAATATTGTACTGTGCATGATTTGAGAAAAGTACCCCCTCTGGCCCCACTCCCCCTCCCCCTTTTCAGTGTACATGCTCAAAAACAAAGCATTTACGAAATTTTTGCCAATTCTGTTGTAGTAATCTAATATGTCGTATTTTGAACTTTTTGAGCCAAGGAAGCAAAAAAAAAAGATGCAGCTAAGAGCTTTTCGAACTTGTGGTTTCGGTTTCCATGCCGCCGGCGCCCCCGCCACCGACGAAAAAATGCCGTGCGCCGCCACCGTAGATTTTACCCGGCGTGCCCGATGCCACCGCCGCCGACTCAAAACGAGTCTCACGCCGCCGCCAGTCGAAACCGCCTCGGCGCACACCTGTACGCACGACACGCCGGCATGCCTAGATTGTCCCACAACCCCCTGCCAAAGCATGTGACTCGATCCCGTCACACTTTTCGCTTCTCAGTGCGCATTGCTATATTCTAGTACACTATAGCATTGCGAAGGCCCCTCTATGGTTACAGTACAGCATCTAGACACTGTAGTTACAGTGACTAGAAAAGGAAAGTGTGATGAGTAGCAAACGGTGCCTATGGAGCACACTGAAGCCTCTGAGAAAGAGCCGCATGGGGGCGCACGCATTCGTTTATACGCCACCGCTTTTTAGAGGGACCCAGAGCATTGAAGGCAACAGTATAGCCAAAGACGGTTTTAAAGAAACACAAATATTCAAGCCTAATATTCATGCTGGGCTCAATGTTGCGTTGAAGGGCAAGAATCAGAAACTTCAGAGAAAGTTAGAGGATGGGATGCGTAATCTCCGAGAAGCCTCTGGGAGTGTGCATGTGACCATATGCACAGTCCCAGAGGTCTGTGGGCAGTCTCGTGGGATTGAAAGGGGGATAGTGGAGGCTAATTGAGTGATCAAGGGTTTGAGCCGGCAACTCGGATACTGCGTAATGGAAGTTAACCAAGACGTGTACGAGCCCGGCGCTCACCCCTTTGCACAGCATGGCATTCATCGCAGTGATGCGACGGGCAGGAGGGTCGGTAACAGAATGGGTCGCCAAACAGTAGCTTTTTTAGGGGGACCCAGAACCCTGAGGCAAAAGTGTAGCCAAATACGGACCTAAAGGGGACAAATACTCAAGCCACACGAAGTCCGCGGGAGAAGAAATCGACGTGAGCAAGGGCCGAGCTAAGTCAGACGTAGGCTATATTAACATGTAGAGTGGCAGGAATAGGTTAAAACGGGAAGACATAGCTACAGCATTGCCAGTGCAATGCTGTAGCTCTTTCGCTATAGCAACAACTACATAATGGCTTGGCCAAAACAAATGCAGTGTGCCGGAAACATTACGCTATCATATTGGTTCCCCAAGCATACGAATCGCCACGTCTAAGTTCTCGCATAAAAGCTAGAGAAGTGCCGGCGAGTGTGACCGGCGGCTGTCGGTGAGGGGTGACGTGCGTTCTCTGGGAGTGCTTAAATTGCATCGCATCGATGTTTGTTGCTTTTTGCGCGGACACCATACACAATGAAAAATGCTTCATTTAGGTTAATTGATGCCATGGCTGCGCTGTATTGTTATTCTTAATCGTCGAAATTGTGCATTCTGAAACCAAAAGCACGAATAACACAATTGTACGGGCTCGGTTGGTAACTTTTGGTGGAAATCATGGTGGTTAGAACATGTAGTGTACAGATCCCAGCTTGGTACACTATATAAATTGCCTGCCATTATGAGCCCACCCATCATTTGCTTACTGTTTCCCAGCATTATCGCAATGGTGGGCAGAGCTTCTCAGCTTGGTACACTATGTGGCCCACCATAACAAGCAGCACCCATCACCTGCTTACTGCTTCCCAGCATTATCGGAATGGTGGGAAGAGTTTCTCAGCTTGGTACACCATGTGGCCCACCATAATAAGCACCACCCACCATATGCTTAGGGCTTCCTAGCATTGTCGCAATGGTGGGCAGAGTGCCCCATAATTGCCCACTATCTAGCCTTTACTTTTCACCATCATTTCCACTTTACCCATCTTCTGTACACCATACACCCAGTATGTCCCTGCATATCCACCATAATTTCCACTACGTCCCACCACATCCATCATAATTTCCACCATACCCACTATTATTTCCACTGCGCCCATCATGTTTTCCAGTATCCACCATGGCAATTTTTCCGATAAGGTATGTATGCCTGCCTGTCTGCCTATCTATCTATCTATCTATCTATCTATCTATCTATCTATCTATCTATCTATCTATCTATCTATCTATCTATTCTATCTATCTATCTATCTATCTATCTATCTATCTATCTATCTATCTATCTATCTATCTATCTATCTATCTATCTATCTATCTATCTATCTATCTATCTATCTATCTATCTATCTATCTATCTATCTATCTATCTATCTATCTATCTATCTATCTATCTATCTATCTATCTAACTATCTATCTATCTATCTATCTATCGAATCGCCTACGTCTGGTTGCCCTCACGATCACACCCTTAACTCAGGGTCTTCGAAATACTTTACAAGAACAGCCAAATGTTCTTGAAATGACAATGCTATGCCAGTGTTGACTATCCAATTTCTCGCAAATATTTAGTGCTACTTCATAATGTTTCACTTACTAAAAAACTTCAACAGAGTCCCCATGCATAGCATTTATTCCCAAGTTACGTGGGATCTGCGTCTTTTTTTTATTGCGGCCAGTAGCGGATGGCGAAATGTACGCCACAAAATGATCTTCGTTTAGTATTGCAAAGCGCCAGTACTGTGTAAGCAAGCAATCGAGTAGTTCCTATAGAATAAAGCATTATGTAAAAAACACTCCGAAAATGCAAAAATATAATAGTTGGCCTCACGCGGCTGGGCCTACTGCAGGCTTCACAGCGCTTGCCGAGTGCAAGGATTGAATTCAAATGCACCCACTCGCACAGCAGCGCACCATGCGGGCGCCGCCGGCAGTCATCAGCTGCGGGGCCATCTCCTAGCCCACGCTCAGCACACTAGGCAGTATATTTCTGGACACTGTACCTTGGCGGTGCGCTACGTGAAAAGTGTGGAGGAAATGACATCATGGCGGCCATACTCACTGGGCACAATGTTGGCGTTGCTATGGTTACGTGTTGCGTAGCGGAGCTGGTCTAGCAGTGAGCGACCGCGGCTGGTGGCGGCATGTGTGCCTCCCCAGGTCACGTGCAGAGCCGTGACGGACAATATCTGTGCTCCGCGCAGCGTTATTGGTTACGCAGTGTTCTCCTAGCAGTTACTGTACTCTTAGCAATGTTTACAAATATTTTGTCCATCACGGGGTTTCAACAGTGCGTAGAACGAGTGCATATATATGTGTCGTGCGCGGATATCATGGATGAAGCAATTAGTGTTCAGATAAATTGCGTTTGGCACCATGACGCAGCCAAATGACGACGAACGCCTTGAGGGTCAGTGACGGTTGGGCAATGCTCCTACTTGTGACAATGAATGACGCTGTTGAGCCCAGCAAGACGCAATGAGAACCATGTGCACATCCGTAGTTTCGTGTTGTGTGTACAGTAACAACTTGCATGTGCGTATTAAAACACCTTTTCAGTACCACTTCGTACACTAGACTCCCCCAGCAGTGCATGTAATCTCAGCTTAACAGCAACCACGTTCAAGTGTCACTTGCACCGTGCTCAAAGTCTCCATTGTCGCAGAAGGCTGACGCCGGTGAGTTTCATGCGGAACACTGACACAGTGGCCGGACGCTGCGTAAGCCGCGTGGCGGAATGCAACCGGTGGAAACACTCACCGTTGTCAGTGCATCTAGCGCAGATTCTTTTGTACTTGCTTCGTTGTCGGTGATCTGTTACTCGCTGCTAATACTCGGACGAAATGATTTCGCCGAAGGTGTCGTGCTGGCCCAGAGTGTTGAGCCCCATTCCATTAGTTTTGGATCGTCACGACACGCGCGCTGCGCAGCTCACAAGCTTTCTGAACCAGAGAGAGAGAGTCGGGCCTTCTGCTTTACATTCAGATGTAAACAAGTGACGAGAATTTGCATATTCAATATGGCCAACTTGCGGCTTCATCGCGGCTTCACAACGAGTGACGCCAGGGCCTCTCATATCTTTCGTTTCTCCGTGGTCCCTATTCTAGGAACTACAGTGCAGTGTACTAGAAGGGGAAGTGTGCCCTGTGGCGCCGGGAAAAGGGTCCTTCTAGCGATGATCGCTCCGCGCGCCACTAGAGGGCGCTGAAGGCTAAAGGAGCGTTCGGGCTGTCAAGGTGGATGGACGTGTTTTTGAGCGCTCCAGATCGACTGCGCAGATAAGTGTTTTTGCAAGTTTTGAGCTTGTCTTTATAATTATGAGGCAGCGGTTGAAATCTTCGTAGCACTTATTTTATGGTACGGCTTTTTCGGGGGCCAGTCACCAGCTACTTATTAGTTAGTGCGGGTGTGTGGGTTTGGATTTTTTGTTGTTGTTTTTTTCTTTTGCCACCCCGTGGGGGAGGTGCGCGTACATTGAACATGCAAAGTATTGTAGTATAGGTTAGACTTTCTTTTTTTTTCTTAGTGCAGGGCTCGAGTTTTGTAATTACCGAGTATAGGGACAATTGGTGTCAGAAAGGCATGGTTAAAAAGTTTGTAAAGTGTTCAGGATGTCGAGTGGGTTTGAAAGTGGACCCAAACGTAGAAGCGGATGGAGAAGAGGCTGACGCAAAGTGTAGGCAATGTGAGGTCGAGGAAAAAATGGAGAAAATGATAGTTGCCCAGAGTGAACTGCTGATGAGAATCGCTGAGCTCGAGACTGCGTTGGCGACAGAGCAAGAGAAAACGAGGGCAATGGGGGAAAGACTGAAGTCCGCCAAGGAAGCGCTAGCGAAGCTGAACAAAGAAGCGACCTACCGAGAGAACAGTAGGGAACTGGCAACAAGAACGGTGGAGAAGGAAAAGCAAGCAAGTTTGGAAAAAACAGGTTTAGCCAGTTCAACTGTCGCAAGGCCCAGCTTCAGCGTGGTAGTGGTGGGGCAGGGAGGGAACAAAGCAGCCGGCGTCACAGGTGCAAGTAGCCCCCAGGTGCAGAACGCTCCAGCTGAGAAGTCACAGCATGTGATAATCGCCGGGGACTCGAATTGAAATTGATGCACAGAAGCCATCAAAGAGAGGGTAAGAGGTGACAAGAAGGTTGCAGTAGGGGCGTTCCCAGGATGCAAGCTGGAAGCAGTCATGAGGCAAGCGAGCGCAAAGCTCAAAACTACAGCTGATAGACGAAACCTCGTGATAATTTCAGGCGGTTCAAACGATGTCCTAAATGAAGATGCAGCAGGACTAGCAGCCACACTGGCGAAAGGCGTCGATGACATGCGCGCCACTTCTCCTAAGGTACAAGGTAGTGATATGCACGATACCGGAGGTACCGGTGCGTGATAGCAACCTGCAAAGAGCGGTGGTCAACGCAAACCAAGAGATGTGGCGGATGAGTCGAGAGAACGGCTTTGAGGTGGTGGAAATAAACAGAGAGGTGCATAGATGGGGGGGGGGCGGGGTTCAACGAGACAGAATTCACTTCGATGGGCGGCTAGGTCATGAGGTGGGTTGGCGACTTGCAGGACGCGCAGTAGCTTTTTTGGGGGGCAAGCGAGCCCTTCGGGGTGCAGGATAGCTAGTAACGAGGAAAACAACCAGGGAGACTCTTCGACAGGTGGTATGGACAGATACGATTCCAAAGTGGCACCAATATCTAAGATAGGTAGAGTCCGGGGCATAAATAGACGTAGCCACGAGCGCCGAGCCAATTCAGACATAGGGTATATTAACATGCAGGGTGGTAGGAACAGGCTGAAGTAAGAAGAGATAGAAGAACAGCTAAAGGAAGAGAGGCCGATGGTATACGGTTTTGTAGAAACACATCTCAGGGACATGGAACTACCGCCGAACAATCCGGACTACGCGTGGGAATATTGTAATAGAACAGAAGGCAGCAGAAAGGGGGGTGGTATTGGGGCATTCATTCATAAAAGTACAGACTGGCAAAGGGTCAAGCAGGAGTGCAAGGAACATTTATGGCTAAAAGGGAAAATGGCAGGTCAAATGACACTCCTTGGTTTCGTGTACTTGTGGACGGGAGCAAAGGCCAGAGAGGAAAACCAGGCAATGTTAGAGTGTATATCAATAGACATTCAGGAGTTAGGAAGAGAGTGCGAGATAATTATACTAGGAGACATGAATACGCACATAGGAGATATAGCTAGGTATACCGACCCGACAGGCAAAATGATCATGAATATGTGCGAAAGGCTTGATTTGATCATTTGCAACAGTACGAGAAGTGCGAAGGGCAAATAACATGGGAGGTAGGAAGGCTTCAGTCGACGATAGATTATGCACTGATGTCACATAGGATGTATGATAAGCTCAGGGGAATGCACATAGATGAAGGTGGCTCCAGAGGTCTGGGTAGCGATCACAAACGTATCAAGCTAAGTTTTGGAAGAGCAGTGAAAGTGGGAAGGAGACAAGATGAGCAACTACAGGAAAATTTTTATCCAGAAAGGCAAATCGAAATAGCCACTAAACAAATTGAGAAAGTAATCATGGATGATGATAAGACAGTGTGGACATACAAGAATCTAATTAGACTCTTTGAGCTAGAGCTTGCTAAAACGCGTGACAAGTCGCCCCGGAAAAGAAGACACAAACCCAAAAGTTGGTGGGATGAGGAAGTTAAGAGGGCCATAGCAAAACGTCAGGAAGCCTCCAGGGAACACAGACATGCTAAGCAGCGGGGTGAACCGACAGATGATGTTGAAAGAAAATGGGCAACCCTTCTAAGCTGTAAAAGGGATGCATCCCTTCTGATCAATGAAAAGATTAGAATGAAGGGAGCTCAGTGGCTGGAAGAAGTACATACAAAAGATAGAAAGGCAGCTGCGAAATTTTGGAACCATCTAAACTCCCTAAGAAATGAGACGAGCCTAGAGCAGAGCTTTATAACTACAACCCAAGGTGCTAGGCTAGAAGGGGACCAAGCTATTGAATATATAAGAACAAGGGCGACAGAAAAACTTCAACAAAGAAGTACTTTATGCACCACAATAGACAAGGACGAATCAAGTGGTGCAATGGCTCCATTTTGACAACGAGAGTGGGAAAGGGCTGAGAAAAGGGTTCCTAGTAGTACAACAACGGGCCCAGATGGCATTCAAATTAGGCTGATAAAGACGTTAGGTCCGAAGTCTAAGCAGGCTTCGAGAGAGGCAGTGAGCACAATAATAATCGATGGTGAAGTTCCCAAAGAATGGAAACTTAGCAGGATGAGTATGATCTATAAAGAAAAGGGGGACAAAGTTGACATAAACAACTACCGTCCTATAACAGTGACATCAGTGGTCTACAGGCTGGCGATGCAGATTATAAAGGAAAGACTGCAGGCGTGGATAGAGGATGAGGGGGTGCTGGGGGAACTGCAGAATGGGTTTCGGAAACACAGGAGGTTGGAAGACAATCTGTTGTCACTGACGCAGTGCATCGAAATAGCAGAAAAGGAACACAGGCCCCTGTGGCTTGCATTTTTGGATATCAAGGGAGCGTACGATAGCGTGGTTCAAGAGGAATTGTGGGGAATACTGGACACACTAGGCGAGGAACATGTGGTCACTAATCTTTTAAAGGGTATCTATAAAGGTAACAAGGTAGTTATAAAGAGGAAAAAAACAGGTATCCAAGCCTGCAGAGGTAAAACGGGGGCTTAGGCACGGGTGCCCCCTGTCACCCTTATTATTCATGATGTACCTACAAGGATTAGAGGCAAAATTAGAGGGAAGTGGACTGGGCTTCAACCTCTCTTTAGTCAAACAAGGAAAACTTATTGATCAGGCACTACCAGCATTAATGTACGCAGATGATATAGTGCTAATGGCCAACAACAAGGAAGATTTGCAGAGATTGATGGACATCTGCAGTAATGAGGGAGATAGGTTAGATTTTAGATTCAGTAAGGAAAAATCAGCAGTCATGATTTTCAATGACAACGAAGGTAGTGAGTTTAGAATACAGGAGGTCACGCTAGAGATAACAGATAAATACAAATATCTGGGCGTATGGATAAGCAATGCGACCGAGTATCTGAAGGAACACGAAATATACAAGACGACTAAATGTAACAGGAATGCAGCAGTCATGAAAAATAGGGCACTGTGGAATTACAATAGGTATGATGTTGTCAGAGGAATATGGAAAGGGGTCATGGTTCCTGGGCTGACGTTCGGCAATGCAGTCTTGTGCATGAGATCAGAAGTTCAAGCAAGATTAGAAATTAAGCAACGTGGAATAGGTAGGCTTGCTTTAGGAGCTCACGGGAATACACCAAATCAGGGAGTACAAGGTGATATGGGATAGACATCATTCGAGGGCAGGGAAGCTAGCAGCAAGATAAAATTTGAGAAGCGATTGAGAGAAATGGGAGAAGAGCGTTGTGCTGCGAAGGTTTTCAGCTACTTGTACATGAAGAATGTCGATACAAAATGGAGGAAGCGAACCAGGAAGTTGACTGGTAAATACTTAGAAAACAGCAGGTGGCCAAACCACAAAGAACTAACGGTTAAGAAGAAGGTGAAGGAAACGGAGACTGACATGTGGAGAATGGGCATGATTAAGAAGTCCGCACTAGAGATCTATCGAACGTTTAAGCAGGAAATTGCCAAGGAAAGGATCTATGATAATACTCGGGGTAATTCTCTACTGTTTGTGGCCAGGACGGGAGTACTGCGAACCAAGACATATCGGGCCAAATACGAAGGGGTAGACACAGTATGCAGTGCGTGTGGAGAGGAAGAAGAAACTGCCGAACACTTGATAATGTTCTGTAAAGGGCTTCACCCTATAGTTCAGGATGATGGCGCAGAGTATTGCAAAGCACTGGGGTTTAGGGCCCGGGAGGGCAAAATAAACTTTAAGCGGGTAGACTTAACTAGACTTAACTAGAAGGAGGTTATCTGATTGGTGGCTAAAGTCAAGGCACAAGTGAAAATTAAACTCTTCACTGCAAAGTACGAATCCTTAAACTCACTTTTTAAGGGAAAAAAATAAATATAGTTTTTGGTTCTTTAGGGATTACGGCTTGGTGGCGCTAGCCACCGCCCGATCTAAAGGGTACAGCCATATCTATCCATCCATCCAGCCTACGCGCGCTGCAGTGATGGCTCTGGGGGTGGGCTGTGTTTCCGATTTGTGTATTGTTCCGAATTGTCGTCGCGGCTTTTTATGCGTCAGTTGCCACTTCATGGTGAAATTCAGCTCTTCAGCATAGGCACTACCCGTTATCTCACTATAACAAACGTATACAAAAACACCCGACTTCGAGGTCATTTACCCCAGGCGAGCTTGTTTATTTTTGAAGTTCATAAACTTTATATACTAGTAATGCAGTTTCAAATAGTAGTGGGTGGATTTCAATGTACTAACTTATAGAGCCTAAATGTCTATTTTGTGCATACAAGTGCCTGTGTTCGGTCCCGTGTGGTTTAAATCTTTTATATTGCTTCGCCTACTAAACGGTCGGGAAGCTGCAATCGAAGACCTCTTATTTTTCCAGCTACTGCTTTTTCAGATAACCAACTAACTTTTTCAGATAACTGCTCATGTTTCGCTTTCATTTGACTCAAGCTAACTTTTGCGCTACTAAGCTTGACTTGCGTTTTCTGAAGGCTACGCCATTTATTGCGAAAACTTTGTTTCATAAACATCTTTTTACATCGTCTGCTGGAAAGGTGGTTTGGTGGGGGTGTTGGTGTTGCAAAAGTGGCATTAGCCTGGCCTAAAAAGCCCGCAGTTGTTCCACCTGAGCATCTCTTAAATTATAGGGGCGAGTCACCAAATGTCACTTAGCCGAGTGTTTCGCAGGAATGCCATCAGGGTCCGTTGCACGCTGCTCCTTGTCCACGCGGGTTTTCCAGGAAAACTGCATTTTCCAATGTCCCGTGCTTGTCACAATCTTTCTGCAAGTTGTGTACTATCTCTGTTCTTTCTCTGTCAAGCTGCGGGCACAGCCAAATGAAATGTTTGTTGTCACCAATGTCACCACAGATGGCAAAAAAGGGGAAAGCACCTCGCCGAGCCTTGAATGACCAAGTCGGCGTGTATGTGGAGTCAGTTCTTATCCGGTAGAGCAGCGTCGCTTGTTCTCTAGAAAGAATCAGTATTATGTGATATTTGAAGCGAACACAAGCACTGAGCTTATTTACTACTAGCGAACAGCTCTTCAAAAAGAACACCCCATAAAACGATGGGCATTTTCCAGATTTACTACTAGCGAACAGCTCTTCGAAAAGAACACCCCATACAATCATGGGCATTTGCCAGTTAAAAGCCCTCCATTCCCACGCCGGGACAAAAAGCTAACTTGATCACATAATTTATCAGCAACTCTGCCTCTTCTCGAGCTACGAGTTCCACTTGGCGCCACCTCTTTTCTCTTATGAGAAATTGCACTTTTAGCACCTTGCTTTGAATGAGTTTTTCAACGCTATTTTGCTATGTACAACAGCGTTGGTTTCCAACTCGGCATACAGAAGTGAGTTTCGACCACACGGCAGGAAAATTTCCGACCACTCATTTGGAATGGTGAGCTTTGAAAAAGACAGCCCTTGAAATTCTTGGTCACGAGCCTTATCAGCGGCACTGTCTCGGCCAACATCATTCGACATTCTTGGCATTCATGTTCAGGAAAAACATCGCCAGAAATGCCTTGACCAACGTCGTTCAACTCAACTTCTGGCTACGTTTCGCTCTCACGTCTCCGCTTCGGTTAGGGGAGAACCTGATCACTGAGGTTGCGATCCTTGCGCTTTTTTTCGGCAGTGATTGTGAAAGGTACTTGGGAGCATCAGGGAAAATAGTAGGAATGACACCTTTTGATAAGAGTTGTAGGCCCCTCGGGATCTCAATAACCTTACCGTCGATAGTCGTCTTGAAAGTTCACTCTATGAACCTTGCTTCAAAGTGTCGCTCACTAACAGCGCTGCTCTCGTCGAGGACTCGATCACCTCTCTTGATGTCCTGCGACCATTCTTCCTGGCGGTCAGCTTCAACAGCCCCGCCGTGGTGGTCTATTGGCTAAGGTACTCGGCTGCTGACCCGCAGGTCGCGGGATTGAATCCCGGCTGCTGTGGCTGCTTTTACGATGGAGGCCGAAACGCTGTAGGCCCGTGTGCTCAGATTTGGGTGCACGTTAAAGAACCCAAGGTGGTCGAAATTTCCGGAGCCCTCTACTACGGCGTCTCTCATAATAATATGGTGATTTTAGGGACATTAATTCTATATAATAATCAATGAAACTTCAACGGCACCCGAAATAAGGAGTGCGCTTCCTTACACGAGCGGTAGCCGCCGTTACAATTTTGCACAAAGCAGAAGCTGCCTCGCTTGTCCTGCCATCTCCCAGTCATTTTTTCTCTTTCCGGCAGACAAGCGCAAACACCACTGTAACTTCTTCACTCACATACAGCACAATCTGGCGAGGAGCATAGTTGTTCAATGCTAGAAGTACCGGCAACGAGCAACTGGTAACATGCGTCAATAGCACAAACTGACAGTGCAAGATGTGGTCTACAGACGCACTCCTCTGGCTTGCAGCATTCCCTTGCGCTCGCAGGCTGTACTAAACCTGCTTCATCACTGCGGGGGCCCCCTCGCTTCCATTGGAACGTGCTGGGCGTGGCACACTTCCCCTTCCAGTACACTGTAAATATAGCCTCTCCTCAGCTTTTCTTCCTCCGTGCTTCGCAAGTTCGCAACAACTTGTTTACGGTGTTGCCCCATTAAGTGCCAACCACTGGCACGCGTACGCTCGCGCCTACGCGTCAAAAGCGTCGAATGCACCTCTCGGCGTCCACGACGGAGGGGTATACGCGAGCAGGCGCGAGGGATCAAGCCGGGCTTGATATTTCGCCTCGCGTACGCTACGTCACCACGCGTACAGCGGCGCCAACCAACCAGAGGCCACGATGACTCCGAATGCTGTCTCTTATGGCCGCCGCTTCGAAGGCACAGCCGAGTGCTGAAAGCAAGCATGAAAGGCCGCGTTTGCTGCCACCGGGTGGCACGAAACTTTTCGAGGCAAAAGCGTTCGGTTCACCCAATAGCCGCTTAAAACCGGCTTGACTTGGCTGAAAACATATGAGTAGACGGCGACAGAATCACCGTGTTGGACATTTTTTTTGGGGACGTTTAGGTGGTGGGAACGAAAGGTCTAAGATTCCTCACTAACTTGTGAGGATCTTTACCGTACCGTGCGGTGGTTATTTATCCGTGGTCTTTGCTTGGCCGGGAGCCTTATGCATTCGCGAGAACCACCTCTGCGCATAGATACGCGGTCTCGTTCTGTAAAGCCGCGTTCACACTGAGCATTCCGGCCGCCGAAAGTGGTCCGAATCCGGTTCGGCGGCGGCGAGATCCGCCGAAAGGGCCCTCTCCGCGCCGATTGCTCCCGGACCGATTTTTCCGGCGTCTGCCGCCGAATCGGCTCGCCGCGAACCAATAGGGGGCGCTAGCCGAGAAACTCGAAGAAATGGCGGCCGAGAGCAACTTGCTTGTGATGTCGCAGTCGAGTAGCGTGCGCGTAGCTGAAATGCTCAAAGAATTGGTTCGCAACCACCCGGTCCTGTACGATAAACGTCACCCGAAGCACAAGGACAGCTTGCTTAAGGACGACTTATGGGGGAAAATCGGAAGCGAGCTCGAATGGCTGGTAAGTACGAGTTTATGTGCCTATATTGCTTTGCTCTTTGTGCTGTGGAAGTACTCATGCTTCTCGTCCGCGTTGCAACGTACGTGGAAACGCACGCGTACTGGCCGTTTGATCGTGCTCTTCAGCGCGTTCTTTGATGTCAACAACGGAAATGCTAGACAGACATCGAGCTCACTGTGAACGATGGGCTCAGCGATGCAGGTACGCTGCAGGGGAGACAGCGCGGGCATTGTGCACGTCTGTTCACCATCCTGCTTGCCCTGCGTTGTATTCACGAATGCCGCATGAGTTGAATTTGATTTGACACCGAAAGGCAGCACGTTTGTGCTGGCTTGACGCATTGTAAAGGCGCATCATTCGAAGCACGTTTGTGCTTAATTGAACACGGTAGCAACCTAATTTAAGGTCTAGAAACGTTTCCCAATACGCTGCTTGGCTGGTTGAATAGGGCGAGTGTGGCTATACTTACAAAAAAGAAGTAATGAAGGCGTAGGTGTTTTTCTAAAGCAGGTACACTCTGCAGCAGGTCCTCTCCTCCAGAAATAAAAATTTATCACTACGCACAGGGTTAAAAATAGCGCGCATTTGAACGAGCGAGTCATACAGCTATGCATACTTAGATTGTCTTGTGCATTACGTGCTGCTCTTTCGTCCCGTAAGTATATGCAAGCAACTTACTGTCTTGTGAACCTAGCGACTTTCACCTTGTGTTGGTGTAAAATTTTCAAGGATGTGAAAAGCATGCCTAATACGTAAACTGAATTCTTCACAGGAATGCAAGCACATGCCAAATTCAAGAACTTAAAAGACACCTTTACGAAACACAAGAACAAAATTAAGGCCTCCATGAAAAGTGGTGCAGGGGCTGCAGATGTTCCCACCGTCAAATGGGTGCATTTCGAGGCAATGATGTCCTTGATGGGTCCCATACTCAAAGAACCAATGTAAGCCAAATTTTGTGATCCTTTTTATTTTTTATAAATCAATCAATGCAATGAAAGTGTACACAACTTCAAAAAAAAACAACACAAAGACATACTTTTCTCCGGTATGCAGAACTGCAGGCCACAATTGCACATGCTAAAAAAAAAATCACAGTTTGTTTACTTGCACAACAAATCAAGAATTCATTAATGCCCCTACAACGAAATACGTCAGCTGAGAACAAATATTGCAGCCACGATGAGCTGATAGAACGGTAGATCACTACTGCATAAGATTTAGAGCTTAGTAGTTATGCTGTTTAGCAATTTTCAGAGTAACACATCAGTGAACACGTACACACAAAATGCAAAGCACAAAGTAAACGTTTCATGGTTACTGATGCACTGGCCTCACTGCTTGTTGATGTCAAATGAGCTTAACAAATAAATCAGCATACTTTTATTTACAAAATCATGAAGACTACAATGAGGAAGCAATTACACCAGATGACATTAACATATTTGATTAGTAAATGTTTATAAAAAGAACACAGCGTACTGTATAACTTGCTCATCGAAATTTTTTAAGGCCTGATTGCTGTAGCATAACTAAAAAAATGTTAATGTTTTCCAGCATTTCTACAAACGTAGGATTCATCAATCCCGATCGGTAAGTTGTAAGACAGGTACCAAATTAACTTTGCCAGCAGGAAAATGCATAATAGTGCTAAGAAGATGATGAAAACAATTGCTATCACCTAAAAAGCCATTTTCTGCATGCCTAACAAAGACGCTAACAATCAAATGAACGCGTGAAGGAATGGATATGGTAAAAGTGAACGTTGTGAGGTGCACTTTTTTATGAGTCAAGCAAATAGGGCTTGCAGTGGAAAAGCATGTTACCTGATAAAGTTAACACCACTTGTGCATTCAGAAAATAAAGTTCAAGCAGTATCTCATCCCGTAATATTATCGTGCTTTTGCGACATTCACCAACAATAATTATTTCTCATTGATAAATTGTTACTTTCTCCACATCACAAATGTTTCACGCGAGTTCATCTTTCCGACATTTCACATAGAGCATCAGGTGAGTGGAGTCCGGCGCCTGCAAGTAATATCAGCAGTGGCAACGCAGATGAGGGCCAGGTCGACTACGACAACTATGTCACAGTCATCTTGGATGAGCCTCTAGAACAGCCTGCATCTTCGTCCGGTGCAACACCTGCAAACACCGAGACAGACAGGTCACAGAAATTTTTTTAACATAAAATATCCGAAGTGAAACGCTGCACGTTTCATTTTACTCTTTAGCTGTAATACGATATTCATGTACCCAACACCAATCTACTTTGTAGGTCAGACAGTGCAGAGGGTGAAGAAAATACAAGGAAGCAGGCTGAGCGGTAAGTTGTTCCAACAGAAGCATGACAGCTTTTTTTTTATCCGGCATTCGCACTTGCTATATGTTACGATACTTCCCTTTGCTGGCGTTATGTCACTCAGTTTTCTTGTTTTTCACTGACAGGCCACGCAAGGTTCCAAGAGTAGCGGCCAGTGGTGCATCGTAAGAACTAAAGCTCTGACAATGTAACGAACATGTGTCTAAAGTAGGCATTGCTTTTTTTCAGTTCATCAAAGACAACCTCCCACATTGACACCGCAAGCGAATGCCTTCAACAACTGCGTGCCGTCAAAGCAGCACAGGAATCCAAGGAAGAGCACAACCTTCCGTATTTTTTCGGCATGACATTGGCACAGCAGCTGCGCTTGTTAAACTCCCGCCAGCAGGTAGATGCTATAACAGCAATACAACAAGTGATGCAAAAAAAAAATCAGTGAGGCAAGGCTTGAACTCGAATTCGGCGATTAGCTTTAAAATGTTGTTTAAAATTGGACTTTAGCTTAATACTTGCTTTTTTACAACACTGATTTTTTTTAATGAAAGTACACAAAAGAAACTTGGATTGGATTTGTGGGATTTAACGTCCCAAAACCACCATATGAATATGAGAGACGCCGTAGAGGAGGGCTCCGGAAATTTCGACCACCTGGGGTTCTTTAACGTGCACCCAAATCTGAGCACACGGGTCTACAACATTTCCGGCTCCATCGGAAATGCAGCCGCCGCAGCCGGGATTTGAACCCGCGACCTGCATGTCAGCAGCCGAGTAACAAAATAAACTTGGTAAAGCAATGGAAAAGATTTGTATTTCAGGAAAATATAAATTTCACTTTTCGAGTGGCATCCTTCCTAGTTGAAAAACAAGGAAGGAAGGAAAATAGGAGGAAAAGAAAGGCAGGGAGGTTAACCAGCCTACAGGCAGCCGGTTTGTAACCCTGTGCATGAGAGGGTGATGTGGGAGATAAAAGATAGAGGGAAGAGAGATAAACACAGCACATTCGGCAGCACACGCACGCACACTCAGTCACTGTCTAGTCTTGTCATACACTTTTCATGCATATAGTTGAAAAACAATATGCATGAAAAGTGTATGTAGCAAGTGTTTTGTCGCAGCTTTGTAAGTTGAGTTGATTCTGTTGGGCAGGTTGCTTGATGTGTATTCTGCATTGTAAAGAGCAGACCTCAGGACATACAGCAGAACACCTCTAGCTTTCATCTTTGTTTGAAGTCAGTATTTCCTGTTTTGTGCTGCAACATAATGCACACATTTTAAAACATCATGGCAGTTGTGTCTACGTTTACAGAACCGTTTCAGTGTTTCATCAAAGACATCACGAGGAGGATCAGGTTGTTTCTCTGCTTGACTGTCATGATAACAATAAATGGTGCACTTACCACTGTACAGTCTTGTGTCCATTATCTTGCTCTCTTGCCAAGGCAACTTACCGTTGGTGATGAAGTGCTTTGCCAGGAGGTCCCGCATTTCATAAGCAAACCTGGGAGAAAAATTTCTAGACAGTGAAATACACTATACCACAGCACTGCAAATTACGCTGCTCATATGGATGAGCTTTTATTGTGGCTAATGCTAGTGCATGGCTTACAATTTAAGGCCCACCATGAACCTTGCCACATGAAAATATAGCTACGTAGCTGATGTATCAGCCGTGAAAAGACGACAACGAGGAAGTGGTCTGTCGGTTGCGCGTGCTGCTTCCATCTTAGTCGACGCCATACGCATCATTTTGAATATAGATTTTAAATAGACACACCTCGTGTCATTTTTACGTAACAATATCTTTACCTTGTGGCGTGGCAGCCTGTCTTCGGTAGAGATGGCAGAGCAGCACTGCTGGTGTCATCAGCCCTCCAGTTGCCTTCGGTGATGTTACCCTGCCAGTCAACCTGATCAGCTGTCCCTGGAGGGCAGTAGGCGCACCGAGATGCCTCCGACTCTTTAATCATGAAATTGTGAAGGACCACACATGCGGAGATAATTCGCCGGATGTTATCGTCTTTGGCTTTGAAAGGACGCCGCAGGATACGCCATCTTTGAGCCATTATGCCAAATGCATTTTCGATCACTCGACGGGCTCGGCTTAGGCGGTAATTGAAAATCTTTTTGCTGTGTGCCCCCGCAAAGGCGATAGGTTCGCAGTTGGTTTTTTCTCCTTGAGATGCCTCTTCAGGTGTTGAAGTGAGGAACGGTTGAAGACCTGCATAAATGATTATCCCCGCACCTACATGAAAAACACGTCATCCTGATAGAGCTTCACAGAAACGCAACACAGAACACATAGGCACACGATCAATGAACACATTGTGCCATGTTTTTGTTTCATGTTCATGAAAGTTGATCAAAAACATACTTCCACAGAGGAAAAAACGTACTTTCAAGGAGAAGCGCCAATATGTGGTGAAGTGCTTTAGTAGCTCTAACATAAACCAATCACTGCGTTTAGTTATGGCATCATGTTTCGGCTGCTTGTCACTATAGTGATTTCAGTGTACTGAACCGCCTCAGATTAATAGCACAGAGCAATGCACTCCAGTACTAAAAAAAATCAAAGGGGCAACTTGCCTTTCCGAGGATACGGCCGCATCAAGTATGTCTTCGAAAGAAACGCTTCATCTCCGACCAGGTAGAAAGGAATGCGGCCAATGTTCCCCAGTGGTGCATCAGGGGGAAATCCTTCATTCTTCGAAAAGATAATACGAGGCAGTTGGCTTTCGCTGAATACTTCACCATCTGAATTGCTCCCATGGTGCCCAATCTCCACATAAATGAACCTGAAAGTGTTAAAACATTATTTCATCAAGCACTAGCATGCATGTCTTTTATGATTGTTTACATGCAGAGGCCAAAACAAATAGATAGCGACCGTCCATGCAAATACCACGACCGCTGGAAGCTTTTTCATCCTGCAGTGGCCGTGCAACTACAAAGCCTGAAATGTAACACCAGCTTTTTAAAGGCTAAAAATTACAGGACTGCTTTTTCACAATTTTACGTGCATTTACATGCACATACTGCCACTTTCTACTTTCTGTTGCATCGAGAGTAAATAAACATGTACCTGTAGCAGGCGTCACTGACAGCAAGCATCGATTTACTGAAGAAGTGTTTGTAGTTATAGTCCTCACTTCCCGATTTGGCAGGGCATTCGATGGCGATGTGTTTTCCATCAATTGCACCCACACAGTGGGGCATGTTCCAACGTTCCTCAAACTCTTTTGCAATCTGATGGAATGAAAATATCGATAATGGCTTTTGTGGTAATAACACACGCATGTTTGTACAGCAAAAATTAAGGTAGACGTTGAACAGGCAAGCCAAATGTTCCAGGTGCAACGTATGCAACATGCATTTATAACGTAAATTTTACCTGTAGCCACTCACCTGCACTTGATGGACGGGCAACGTATATAGGACCAAGTACATCCCAGAGCACCTGGAACACTGTCGACACAATATAGCACGCTGTCGAACGACCATTTAAAAAGTTGAAAGATGAGCAACGAAGTGTTTCCCCTGCAGCCAAGAATCTGAGAATAAATAAATGTAGAAGCAAGGAGAGCGCACGTTTTCATGGTGGTGCAGGATTTAAGTAATGAGAAAATGTTCATATTTAAAAAAAATAAACGTCACTCACAACATCCCCCTTTACGACATTTCGTCGGGTGGCTTTTTGCAGTTACGACTAGTTCTTAATGTTAATTAGCGAGACAAACCGAATGCCATGAAGTGCATGCACGTACATAAACAATGACCCTTTGACACTGCGTAATAAAAAATCTATAGTAAACATTGCGTGTACCAAGCTAGCCGCATCTAACGGTGCGAAAAGTGTGAAATGCTTGCTCCTTACTTCACATTTCACAGCCACACTAAGCAAATGAATGCTCTGGACGATTCATAAGGCTACCTTACCGCAAAGTTTGTGCAAGTCGGTGCTCGGGACTGATTGCCTTCCGGAAGTTGGTGTCCTTTTTTTTCAATATGATGTTTCACAAGGTGCAACAGCATGTCGAAAGTACGTGGAGGCATCCTGATGTATCTACGGAGATACAAATGGCACTGCGTGAAGCGCTACAAAACACCTATGCACCCAAGGGCACCTAAGGGAACGTTGTAATCAGAGTTGAACTCACTCTCGGTAAAACTCCACGTCTCAATCTCGTAGAAGAGGTAGCAGTTTGTTGGCCTGACCAAGGTTGGCGCGTTCCTGCAAAGCAGGCCGGACCCACCAACGTCGCTGGCGTCGTCGTTGCTTTAGCGACGTTTTTTCCTCTTCTTCTTGCATTGCAAGGCTGCTGCTTGCCAGAAGAGCTAGCAGCAGTGCTGCTTCTTGCTCACTTGACAGCATAGCGGCTTAAGATAACAGTTCAACCGCGCAAAACAAAAAGATCGAGTTCGTCATGGGCACACTGGTGTTGCGAGCCGCTGACAACATCCGGGGAATGGCTGACCCGTTCCGCGCTCGCCCCGTAGTTCATTGTTCACTCGGCAGATGACGCGCTATGGCTATATTCGGCGAATGCGGCGGCGTGGGGCGCATCCAGTGCGAACAACGCTGCGTTTCGGCGGCAGGAGAATTTCGGCCGCTGTAAAAAGCGGATGCTTCAGTGTGAACTAGGCATGGAGCGTCAACAAAAACACCTTCCACACAAACAGGCAGTAAATTAGCTGGACGAGATGGAGGAGTTGTAACGTTCCGACAACAAGCAGTTTCCCCTCCAAAAACTGCACCTTTTAGTTTTCCGAGTCCAGAGAGATCGGAGCGGGACGCAGGTGTGATGACGTATGCCGAAACGGTGACGGAGAACGGCGGCGGGATGAACGAGAAGGATGAGGACCAGCATGAGACCGCAGAGGGCAGGGCGACTGATGGGAGGTGGATGGATACGGTGCGGGATCGTATTTATCGGGTCTCGGGGCATAGTCTCTCTCGTAAGCGGAGTAACCACGTCATTCATCCTGCTGACGGCGGTGGCAGAAACGGGATATATGACCCATTATGCCACAGCAGAAGCAGATGGGGCGCGGAAGACGCCATGTAGAATAGTGGCGTGGCCTTGGCGCTTGCGTTGTCATCGCAGCCACATGGTCACATCCGACGTCCGCAGGCACGGTTGGAACTGGTGCAGGGGCCCGCGATGCAACTTCTGCGTACGAAGGCACTGGGAAGCGCGCAGGAGACGGGGCATGTGCAGCGCTTGTCATTGATGCCAGTTCGTCCTTGATTATCTCTCGCAGGTTGGGAGGATGTGTGTGGACAGGCGCAACGGTAGGGTTCCGTGGAATGAGGCCGTGAAGTTCTTCTCTCACAATTGCGCGGGTAAGGGCTCGCAATTCACGCTCTTTGGTAAAGCGAGCGTTGCAGGAGGCGTTTGGAAGGCGCATGAAATGAAGCGCGTCCAGGCGTTGGCATGTAGTGATGACGTCCCGGACGGTAGTCGGATTCTGGATCACGAGAGCATTGAAGGCCACCGAGTTGATACTTTTCAGTAGATGTCGGATGCGATCGGCCTCCGTCATGTCATTTTGTGCTCGGCGACAGAGAGCCAGAATATCTTCAATGTAGGACGTATACGATTCGTCGTCCCCCTGGATGCGGGTTGCGAGCTTCTGTTTCGCTACTACAGAACATCCTGCAGACGTGCCAAATACCTGACGAAGATGCCCCGTGAAGGCCGACCAATTGGAGAAGTCGCTCTTGTGGTTGTAATACCAGGTTTTAGCGACCTCATCGAGGTAAAAAGGAACGTAGCGCAGTTTGTGCGCCTCGTCCCGATAATTACAAACACTGGTTCGATCATAAGTGTCCAGCAAATCTTCGACGTCTTCGTTGCGAAGGCCGGAAAATACTGGAGGGTATCGATGATAGGTACTCACGGTGTAGTGAAGCCTAAGTGGCTGAGTAAGAGCGGTTGCAGCAGCGGACGCGTTGGGTTCTGCCATCGCTGTTGCTTGAGGGCACAACCGTCGACCAGACCGGAGCTCCAGGGGTGACGGGTAGAGCAGGAGGACGTGGGAACCAAAGCACGCTCCACCACTTATGAGAACACGTATGGTACGGCAGCAACCAGGTTATCTTTTTTCAATCCAGACGCACGAGCCAGAGAGGCAGCCCGCGTGACATATGGTGATGATCACTACAATGGTTTGGTCATACAGATGAAGATGAAGTACATAGTCAGCGCTCACAATATATATATATATATATTGTAAAGAACAAATACAACGCCGAAAGCTAACTTGTGCCGTCAACTAAATACACGAAGGTTGTCCTGAGCTCTCCAGAGAAAAACCTTGTCAACGCCTTCTTTATGCTTCTCGCCACGTGCCGCTCCTTCGAAAAACCACCAGCCTTCTCTTTCCAGCGCGTGGTGTGGTGACACGTGCAGCTAGTGTTGCATGGCGCGTTTAGCTTGGCGCGTTTGGCTTGTCAGTTGGTGTGACAGAATTTATAAGAGCAGGCAGCGGCGCAATACTTCGGTAGGTGCATAACAACATGCGGCATTAAGACCTAAACCACGGTACGGCCGCACGCCCAGTTCCGCTCCGTTTTTTTTTGTGCGGGCCCGGTTTTCAACCGGTCCAGATGCGGCGACAGCTTTGGGAGAGGAGGAGCCCACAAACGCTCTAGGTTGCTGATTGGATAAAAAAAACGGTGGCCCATGATGTCATAACGCAAGTCGGAGACCGTCGTGAAACATGGCGCTACGCTGAAGCGACGAAGCGAATGGCAAGGCCTAGTCGGTAGCCGTGCAAAAGAAGCTTGTTTGGGCTTTATTGCAATTACCACTAGAGTTAATGAGCATCCACGCATACCTTCATCGAAAGGCAGCACACCGGCGTAACCTTCCTGCTCTCGTCACTGGCTGCGATCGCCGATGGAACCCGATGGAGAGTTGTGTTTACGCGAGGTTCGGAGACCGACGATTTCATGTGTTTCGTGCCATCGTTCGCTTTGAAACGGGAACGTCAACATCTGCAGATGTCATCTTCGCATGACACTCTCTTGTCGTCAAAAGTGTTAGATCGCTGCAAGCAGTGCTTGTGATTTGTATGTGCGCCATGTTCGTGGTTCATTCGTGAGGAGTACTGGGTGATGACACAATCTGCGGTCATAAACTTTATCGCCATCATTCGACATGTTCTGCGGCGTATTCGCTGCTTTGCCGCGGACAATATGATGTGGTGGCCGCGTTGTGTCCGAAGTGCTCGATCGTGTCCCCAGTTGACAAAGTTTGCTCACGAGATACCGGTTTTGCAGCGGTGCTAGACGCAAAAGTTATTTGCGGTGTCTGTGTGCGTTGAAATGTGCCGTGAATAGGTGGTGTTAGTGGAGCTTTATTGTGTATCTGGCATCTCGATACAGGAATCCCATCAAACTTGAATTTGCTGTCTAGCTCACGTATGTTTTGTTACAAACGTTTTTATGCACTTGCACGCTTTGCTTTCATGTGGTGCTGAATTAAATACGTGCGAGATTGTTGAAGTCATAAATTACAACTTTAGATAGCGTTTACGTATAACGTGTGAAAATAATACACACAGAAAATTTCAAATAAGGTAAGTCGTGATGCGAAAGTATTCTTGATGTTTCTTAACCACAGAGAAACCTTATCGATACTCAAGTAAAAAAAAATGCTGCGGTTTCTCACAAATTTCCATAGTATAATCGAAGGCTATTTGTATATAAGGAAAACTACAATATAACTAACCAAACTGGTGTGTTCAATATAAAATCTATTAACATACAAATGTCACAACAACTTATGTCAAACTTTCATGGCAGTTAAGATGAGAGGTACAAAAGCCAACCGAGTTGCCAAATTGTAGCTTTTCAGTACCTTGCAGATTGGCTTTTGCTCATTTTTTGTTATTTGCATATCTTTTCGCCATTAACCTGTTATTTAAAGCAAACAATATTAACCCCTATTAACCAAACAGTTTTCTTGGAGCCTTCTTCCAATAAGTTTTGATTACCAATTTTCTTTGCACTTGGTGCTGGATACCGTGTCCTAAAACTACTCATGACAGTAAAATCTTCTCATGAGCTATTCTGCACTGTCACTGATAGGCTGAGAAAAGGGCACTGACAATAGGCGTCTTCAGGTGTGTTCGACTTGAAACATGACCCTCACATGAAGTGACTGAGCCTGAGCTGAGGCCTAATCACCATCTGAATGAAGAAGCTGATATGGATGGAATGGAATGAAAAAACTTTATTTCAGTCCTGCTGGACGCGCTTAGCGCGTAGCGCGCGTCTCCCACGTAGGGATCGACAGGGAGGACCTGGCGGCCGCTTCGTGGGCCTGCTGGACGGCCCATTGCTGGTCGGCGAGAGGTGAGCTCCTGAGGGACCTCTCCCACTTGCTTGAGGTAGAGTCGGGAGGAATTGTTCTACACTCCCAGAGCATGTGTGCGAGTGTCGCTGTGTGTCCACAAGATGGGCATGTGTCGCTGGGGTATGCATCGGGATAATGAACGTGAAGCGTGGCAAGGTTTGGGTACGTGTGTGTCTGTAATAGGCGTAGGGTTAATTATTATTATTATTACGTTAAGTTTTATTGGCGCAAGGGCATCTAAGGCCAAAGAGCGCCAGTACAAGTGTTCTTTCAATTCGGTTATTAGTTTAAAAATTAAAACAAATGATTAAAACATGATTAAATATTAAAACAAATATCTACGAACCATTTAAAATGCAGTATATTTAAAAGAATGTCACTTTGTTTAAAAAGGAATGTCACTTTGCTAAAACCTTCATTTTGTTGGCTGAAATCTGTGCTAATAAATTAGTCTGCAAGGCCCAAGACCCTCGCAGCTGAAGTCCTTGCCTGAGCAAGAACTGCGAAGGCTAAGACATACTTTTTATGCACCAGGCAGTACCTCACACTTGAGGCGCAGCTGGTGCCTAGGATGGAATGATATTATTGTTAAAATTGCACTTTCGCAAGATAATGGAGAAGTCTCTTAAGGTCAACCACTGCATCAAGTGATAAAAACAACGCTGGATGAAGTGGGACATGATGTCGATAGAGCTCCCTGAAATGGGTCAGTCGTGCTTGGTGAAGAACAGGACATTGTATGAGAACATGCACAACAGTTAGACTCTCTCCACAGTGTATACATGTAGGTGGATCAGTGCCTGTCAAAAGGTGTTTATGTGTGGCATAAGTGTGGCCTATTCTGAGCCGTGTTAGAGTGACTTCAGCGAACCTGTTGAGTTTTTGGGGGATAACTTTTCTCAGCTGGGGTTTTACTAGGTGGAGTTTGTTGTCGACTTCTCTGTCCCATTCAGCTTGCCAGTGGTTGCGTAGACCTCTACGTACAACAGGTTTTAGATCTACACCCGGTACAGAGGTTATATCTATGGTTTGCCGACCAGCGGCTTCTCGTGCATTCTTGTCCACTATTTCATTGCCCGCAATTCCAGAATGACCTGGAACCCAGCAAATAACAATAGAAAGTTTTAGGTTGTAG
Organism: Rhipicephalus annulatus; assembly: GCA_013436015.1. Taxonomy (NCBI): domain Eukaryota; kingdom Metazoa; phylum Arthropoda; class Arachnida; order Ixodida; family Ixodidae; genus Rhipicephalus; species Rhipicephalus annulatus. Next base: position 688,249 of record WOVY01000368.1, on the reverse strand, counting down.
GCTGCATAGATTTCGTTAAGGAGCTTATTAAAAGTAGGGTTCTTGCTGTACTTGCCACAAGACAGGGCCCTGACAACACTTAATGAATCTGTGTACACTATAGACTTTTGTATCTTGTGTTGTTTAATATGTTGTATAATGAGCAGGATACCATAGGCTTCCGCTGTGAAAATGCTGGTATGTGTATGCATGGTTCTGGTGTCCGAGAGCTTTTGTCCATAGGCTGCACAAGATACAGATGTTTGAGATTTTGAGCCATCAGAGAAGAACGCGGTTGAACGATATTTGTGTTCAAGGGCTAAGAAATGTTGCTCAATGAGTGCACTTGGACAGTTTTCCTTCATGATGTCTTTGAAAGACCAGTCACAAGTGACTGGACTTTGCTGCCAGGGAGGGATGTGTTCGACAAGGTCACTTTCCTCCAAGTCATTGAAAAAAATTGCAAGTTGTTTTAATGCAGGTCGTATTGCCAATGGAAACGGTGGGGCGATAGAAGGACGGTTTAGGTATAACTGGGTAGTAGACACATCGTTCATAAGTGTTTTACATGGGTGCTGCTTCAAGGACATGATCTTAACTGCATAGTTGACTCCTAGATACGTGCGCTGATAGTCTAGTGGCCACTGATCTGACTCTGCATAAAGGCTTTGAATAGGGCTGGTACGAAAGGCACCAAGTGCCAACCGGATACCTAGGTGGTATACAGGGTCCAACATTTTCAGTGCTGTTCTTGAAGCTGACTGATATACTATGCATCCATAGTCTATGCGTGACAGAACCAGGCTTCGAAACAGAGATATGAGGCAGTGCCTGTCTGTCCCCCACGACTGATGCGATAAAATCTTTAAAAGGTTCATGGTCTTGAGACATTTTAACTTCAGCTGTTTTATGTGCTGGATGAAGGTGAGTTTGGAATCGAAAATTACACCGAGGAATTTTTGTTCTTTCGCGATGACTATGTTTTGTCCATTCATTAGTATGCAGGGGTCAGGATGCACACCTCGTCGTCTCGAGAACAGCACACTAGTAGTCTTGTCAGTGTTAAACTTAAAACCATTCTCGTCAGCCCATTTTGCAAGTCGGTTAACACCTAACTGTATCTGGCGTTCACATACAGTCAAGTTACACGATTTGAAACTGATTTGAATGTCGTCCACGTATAGAGAGTACGATATCGCAGGTGGAATAACAGAGCGAAGAGAGTTCATTTTGACTATAAACAGTGTGCAGCTTAATACTCCTCCCTGCGGCACTCCATTTTCTTGAAGAAATGTGCGCGATAACACAGTACCTATTCTTACACGGAACTTCCTTTCAGACAGGTAATCTTTTAAGATGGTAAACAACCTGCCACATATTCCGAAAGACAGTAGATCTTGCAAGATTCCATATCGCCAGGCAGTATCATATGCCTTCTCAAGATCGAAAAAACAGACAGACAGTATTGATTGTGTACAAACGCGTCACGTATATACGACTCGAGGAGGACAAGATTGTCGGTTGTGGATCTAGCTGTACGGAAACCAGACTGGCACGGGTCCAATATGCCATTGTACTCCAAGTAATAGACCAAGCGGGCGGTTAATCATTTTTTCAAACACTTTGAGTAGGCAGCTCGTGAGGGCAATAGGCCTGTAACTATTTACCGAAGAGGGATCTTTGCCCTGTTTAAGGATTGGTAGTACTATTGCCTCTTTCCAAGCAGAGGGTATTTTGCCGGTACTGAAAATCTTGTTGTAAAGAGCTAAAAGGCAGTTTAGGGTTTCATCAGGGAGATTTCCGATCATTTCATAAGTAATTGCATCAGAACCAGGAGCAGAACTCCCACAGGAACCAAGGGCGAGCTTCAGTTCATATACTGTTAGTGGTTTATTGTATCCGTCTGATCGAGGCTTGTTCCGGCACAGAGGTACACTTTCAGCTATGCTTTTGTGGCGTAAGAACTTAGTGGTATAGTTTTCTGAGCTTGACATTTTCTCGAAGTGTACGCCAAGAGCGTTTGCCTGTTCTTCTATTGTATCACCGCAGTCATTCACCAAAGGGAAGGGATTTGGGCCTTGTCCTTTGAGTTTATGCACCCTATTATAAACCTTGCTGGCGTCTGTGTAGGAGTTTATTGAGGATATATAGCGTGTCCAGCTTTCCCGTTTGGCTATACGGCGAACACGCCTGCCATTCGCTTTGCAACGTTTAAAGGTTATCAAGTTTTCTGCTGTTGGGTAGCGAGAAAAAACCCTCCATGCTTTGTTTTGCCGTTTTTTAGCAATTTCACACTCCCGATTCCACCATGGCTTTGCGTTAACCTTATCATTCCTGGACTGCGGTATGCACTTTTTTGCACAAGTAAGAACATATTCCGAATATAGTTGGCCATCTCTTCTACTTCCAAATGGTCTACCTCTTCGAGGCGTAGTGTACATAGCTCTCTGAATTTGACCCAGTTTGCAACATGAAAGTTCCACTTTTTGGGATAAGACGGCCGGTCATCCCATTGTTTTGTTGCTAAAAGAGTTGGAAAATGGTCACCTTCCGTATGGATTATTAATAACTTTCCAATCTAAGTAAGGTAGGAGTGACGGTGATCCAATGGCTAAATCTATGCATGAATATGTATTGTGTGTGTACTGAAGTAGGTTGGCTCTGCCTTATTGAGCAGGCAGGCTCCGGATGCGAGAAGAAAGTTTTCTATTGCACGACCTCTCGCATCATATTTGGTATCACCCCATAGCGAACTGTGAGCATTAAAATCTCCAATTAACACATATGGTTCTGGAAGCTGATCAATAAGCTTTTCGAACTCTGTTTTATTGAATGGTTCGTCAGGGGCTATGTAGATCGAGCAGATAGATATAAGACGGTTGAATAGAAAGCGCGAACAGCCACAACCTCAAGAGAGCTTTGTAGCACAATGTGCTGGCATGCTACGCTTCTTTGTGCAATGATGGCCACACCTCCAGAAGAGAAATTGCCACCATTTCGATCTTTACGAAAAACCACATATTGATTCAAGAAATTCACATGAGTCGACTTTAAATGAGTTTCTTGAACACAGAACACTTTTGGCTGATAGTCATTAAGCAAGTCCTTGATATCATCTAGGTTTTAAATAGGCCTCTGGCATTCCACTGTAGTATTTGTGTGTCCATTTTAGGTGTACTTTGTGTTCTGTGCTCAAGGGTGGAAAGTAAGCTCACAGACCCTTTCCAGGGGCCGTGACACGAGATTTTTCTTTTTTGGATCGGTCGACAGAGTCGCGCCGATCCCTAGGCGCTGGCTGCGCCCTCACGCTCGGTGTTGTGTCCATTGCCTCTTGCGAGGCGCTAGACACGCGCTCTTGCGAGCGCTGCATTTGTTTTGAGGGCCTCGCCTCTAAAGACAAGGCCTTCGCGGCCCCCAGCCCGGAGGCTGGTGGGTCCTTCTTCAATGGCGGAGCAGCACTGGCTGCAACCGCCGAGGGGGGCAGAAGGCGTCACCGCCGGCGCACTACGCGTGTGCCAGACAGGCGCCGGGGGCCGTCGTGGCGCTGCCCCCTGACGCGCCACTTCGGCAAAGCTGGTTTCTGGCAGGTAGGACACCTGCCTTCGTGCCTCTCTAAATGAAATGTTTTGTGTACCCTTAATCGTGACAATTTCTTTTTCTTTCTTCCAGCTTGGGCATGACCGTGAGTATGCGGCATGTTCCCCATTACAATTTGCACAGTGAGGAGAGTTTTCACAGGCATCAGATGTGTGTTCGTCAGCACTGCATTTCGCACAAGTTAGGCGGCCCTCGGCAGTTCTGAGAACTGTGGCCGAATCGCTGGCATTTAAAACATCGGAGAGGGTTCGGTATATATGGCCTCACTCGGAGCTTGATGTACCCAGCCTCAACGGAGTCGGGCAGTACACTTGAATTAAAAGTAAGTATCAGGTGCTTAGTCTGGATTTCTTTGCCATCACGCCTCATCCTAATTCGTTTCACGTTGATGACATTCTGTTCGCTGAAACCCTCTAGGAGTTCAGCCTCAGTCAGCCCTAATAGGTCATCATCTGAAACAACACCACGGGTGGTGTTCATGGTTCGGTGTGGGGTTACTATTATTTTGGTATCTCCAAATTTTACTAGATTAGGCAGTTTCTCATATTGTTTCTGGTCGCGGAGCTCCAACAGGAGGTCACCACTTGCCATTCTCGTTGCTTTATACCCTGGGCCGAAGATTTCCATCAAAGACTTTGATACTAGAAAAGGGTGAAAGTGTTCGCACTGATTTGCCGGGTGTGTCAGCGTGGACAACGTGAAATCGAGGAAAGATACTCTCTGGTGACCATAAAACTGGAAGACTCATCGGTGCGCCCTCTTTTCTGAGGGCGATCAGGGAGTGGGGGGAAGGAACTAGCCATAAGAAAAGGTTTTCTTTTCGGCAGCGGTGCCAGCCACCCACCATGGAGTCCTACAAGGGGACGCTGCAGAGTCTGGAAGCACAGGCCCTACACACGCCAGCTGTACACCACCACTATAACCGAATATGGTGTATCCAAGGTAGGATAGCCACACAGGGTTAACCCTTGCCGCCAGGAAACACGGAAGTCAACGGAAGAGAGTAGAGGACAGGAAAGATTTAAAGTAAGAGAAAAGACGAAGATGTGAGGGGGAGACAGGAAAAGGCGACTGCCGATTTCCCCTGGGTGGGTCAGCCCAGGGGTGCCGTCTACGTGAAGCCGGGGCCAAAGGGGTGTGTTGCCTCTGCCGGGGGGCCTTAAAGGTCCAATCACCCAGCGTCGGCTCAACCCCCAGGATCCCCTTTTCCCCGGACACGGCAAAGCCACGCACGGCTAGGCGTGGGAGGGAGCCAAAACTCCCCCGTTAGCTCGGGTCCGTGGTGTCGCTACACACCAAACGCCTACTTGCGCAGGCGCCCCTGCGGGGAGGCGTAGGGTTAATGCCTGCGGTCGGTTTAAGTTTGGGATGTGGGGGTGGATGTTATTGTGATTTAGTACGAGAGTTTATTCAGCATTTGAGGAATTATTCATCAAAAAACAGCAGGCAGTGCTAGGTTTCGGATGTAATATCACCCATGAAAAGGCACAAAGTGTGCTTTGTACGTGAGTGTCAGGTGCTGTCAATTGTGTGTGTTTCATGCCATTAACATCTCAAGTAATCCATGCAGTTGAAATCTACACATGACCAATGCTCATGAACACAAACGTGGAACGTAATTGAATTGCTGCGTTTGGTGTCCAGAGTACAAAGTGAAAACGCATTAGTTTGATTGCTCTCTTCGTTGCTGTCATGCATGTTTTATTGTTTCTGAACTATTCGACTGTTGTTTTCCTCTACGGTGACGGCATAGCTTTTGAGGGACCGATAGTGTCCTTTGGCATATACCTGCAGTGGGTTGCAGTAGCTTTAGGGGCTGTTTTATGTGTTGTTCCTCATGCGATGTGTTGTATTACTAATTAATCCATGCAGGTAATCAGTCATGTGCTCGTCTTGATCAAACTATAAAAGCTGGATTTATTGCATCTTTAACGTACTATTTGTTTGAAAAGTTAGTTACCTGTGGGCTTCAAGTGCATCTTTTAGTAAGGCGCAACTACAAAGTGGCTTAATTTGCATATGCTGACAGGTCCATACACTACTTGTGGGAGTGTTTTAATTTGAATCTTGAGTGCCTTAACTTTTATATACATGAACGTTATGCAACTGGATGATATGCATGGGTATGGTTGTGTGTTCAGACTAGAACATTTCACACACTTAAGAATCTAACTTCTTGGTTCTTGTCGGTGCCTAAATGTGTGGGTTTTTAGTAGAGGCACTAGTGAAGCAGATGACTAGTGAACACTTTTGGTGAGGACTGTAAAGTTGATTTTGATGTTTCACATATCTTTGTGTTCTGGTAGAAAGCTATGTGTGTGTAAAAATCCAATTAGGTCACTTGAATAGCTGGGCTATTACCCTTATTTTGCAGGATCAGGTGTGTTCGGATGATCACATTCATAGAGGAGCCCAATCTAGACGATACTTTCATGGAAGCTTTATACTTTCATTATGTTTTGATTGCAAATAATGCAACATCCCAACTTGTAAAGCATAATCGAAGCCTTTGTCGGACATATCTAAGCCCAGTAAAGCATCATGCATATCATCCTTAACATTATGCGCAACAGGCATAGCATATTTATTACATACTCTAAAGGAATATTGTGGATTATCCTCCTCGTGTTCTTAACACCAAACTGAAATAATACTATTATGAACACTATGGCAGGAAATATGGAAGTGCATTGCAAATAGCTTCAAACACGCTGTTGCATGGTTCATGGCAGCAGCTGAAGGAAACACTGAAAGGGTGTAAAATCGAACACTTCGTTCGTCGATGAATGAGTTTTCTAGATGAAATGACCTTGAGAGATGAAGCAGCGAGTCTCAACACTGCCATTCATTCAAGTGAAAAAGCGCAAAGATTCTCGTGCGACACTTCATTCCTCGTTTTTCTGGTTTTAGCGTGCGCTACGTTATCTGTTTTTAACAAAGAGCACCATGGTTCTATTAAGCCTTGCCACTGTCGCCTTGCTAGTGCTGATACAAAACAGGAGCTGATTGTATCACTAGCTGCTTGTGAATTTAATGTGATAATGAAGCATAGTGCGGCAAAAGCCATTCCTATTCACTCGTGTTCTCTCTCATACTGCTCACAACAATACACTGGTGCTCTTGCTCTCTGCACCCATCGCAATGCAGGCAGCATCACAAGACTCAAAACTTTCCTGGCGCTTAGTAGCACAACACTTGGCCTGCTAAGCTACCCAGACACCCATGTTGCAATGATGAGTACAGTTGTCAAAGAGTCTGATACAGCAAGCAATTATTCTAGGTTTTCAATAATGAGTCACTGAACATTCCAACACTACTTAGGTTTTTGGTTATGTACTGCGCTATTTCCAGCATGCTCGTAATGGGTATCACCCCTTTTTTGACCACACTTCTTGCCGGAAGCAATAAAAAATACTGATTTATTTTATTTCCATATTTCATTCCACGTGTCTCTATACAACAAGAAATTTTTTTGTGAATGTGCAGAGGATTGATTACACTACATTGCACCAGAGAAACGGCTTCAACGTCTCCAGCCATCAGTGCAGAAGATGTCGAACTAAAATTTTAAGAATAATGTGCAAGGACAAGCGAGCCAGTGAATAAAGCCGGTGGGGGTTCGTTTACATCTACCAGCCCCAACTAGAATTTAAAGAATATTGTGTAGGGAAAAGCAAGCCAGTGAAAAAAGCATGTGGGGATTTGTTTTCTTCTACCAGCATCCACTGCTGGTAGACATTAAAAAGCTGTGGTAAGTTTTTACATGAAATTTAGAAAAAAAAGGCTATAGTGAATAGTTAGAGTCACAATAGACTCTAACTAAGAGTGAATTTGTCATTCAGAAGTGAAATTTGTCATTTCACAATGCTCAGGCAAGCATGCGTTTTGTTATTCCTCGTTTTCTAAACCAAGCTGCAGCTATTTTATTTCGCAATTGTCATATTTCATTCCTATATTTATCAAAATGCACGCTTTAAGTGTATTTTGTTGCACGCTTTGAGCGTATTCCCACGTACTATCTGTTCTATCTATCTATCGGTTCAAGTACCACTTTTGGTGACATGCAACTACTAAGTGGCTTAATTCGCGTGAGCTGACAGGTCTATACACTACTTGTAGGAGTGTTTCAATTTGAATTTTGGGTACCTTTATTTTTGATATGTGGACGTCAGTTTGAACTTGACGATAAGCATGCGTACGGTTTTTGTGTTCAGACTAGAATATTTCACACATTAAAGAATCATAAGTTCTCAGTTCTTGCAGGTAGGTAATTATGTGGGTTTATAAGACAGGCATTGGTGAGAGCAGATGACCAGTGAATATCTATTTGATGAGGACTGTGAAGTTGATTTTAATGTTTTACATATGTGTGTGTTCTGGTAGAAAGCTATGTGTGTGCAAGAATTCAATTAGGTCATTCGAATAGCTGGACTACTATTCTTATTTTGAACTGAGTCAGGTGTGTTCGGATGATCGCAGTCATAAAGAGCCCAATCTAGACAGTCACCTAATGGAAATTTGTACTTTTATTAGGTACTGTTTGCAAATAATTGAGCAGCCGAACTCATAAGATATAAATGAAGCCCTTGTTGGACAAATATAAGCCCCGTAAACTAACATATCATCTGTGACGCTATGCACAAAAAGCATAGTTTGTTTATAATGCACTCTAAAGGGATATTGTGGATTATTCTCCTTGTGCTCATTAACATTAACCTAAACATTAACCCAAAAGAAGTACTATAGTGAGCAGGGAACGCGGAATTTGTGGCATATAGCCTCAGACACACTGTTGCGTTGTTCACTGCCGCAGCTAATGGAAACACTGAAAAGGACGTAAAATACGAATACTTCGTTCGTAATTGAACGGGTTTTTGGCACGGATACGCCTGGAGAGATCTAGCAGTGCGTCTCAACGCTGCCATTTATTCCAGTGAAAAAGTACGAAGATCCTCGTGCCACGCGCCATCCTAGTTTTTCTGTTCATCTAGCGTGCGCTATGTTCGCTGTTTTTAAGAAAGGGCACCATGGTTCTATTAAGCGTTGCCATTGCCACCTTGCAAGTGCTGATTGTATCACTAGCTGCGTTTGATTTTTTGTGACAATAAAGCATATTTCCACAACAGCCATTTCTCTGTTCATCCACTCGTGTTCTCTCACACTGCTCACAATAGTACACTGGTGCTCTTGCTCTCCACCCCCATTGAAATGCAGCCACCATCACCAGAAATCAAACCCGTTTCCTTATGCGTAGCAGCACAACACTTTGCCTGCTAAGCTACCATGACACAAACATTACAGTGATGAGTACAGTTGTCAAAAGTCGGATATAGCAAACAAATATTCTAGGTTTTTATTATTGAGTCACTGCACATTCCAGGACTTGTTAGTTGATTGGTTATGTACTGTGCTATTATTACCATGCTTGTAAACGGTATCGCCCCTTTTCACCCACACTTTTTGCCAGAAGTAATACAAAAACACTGATTTCTTTCTTATTTCATATTTGAGTTCACATGCACTTACACTACAAGCAAAATTTTTTTTGTGAATATGCAGAAGATTGATTTCACTGCAGCACAGAAAGTGCCACAACGGCGCCAACTTTCAGGGCAAAACATGTCCAGCGGAAATTTTAAATAATAACGCGCAGCGACAATCGAGCCAGATAATAAAGCCTGGGGGGGGGAGTGTTTACATTTACCAGCACCCACTGCTAGTAAAGGTTAAAAAGCAATGATAATCTTAATCATAAAATTTAGAAAAAAAACGCTATTTTTTGTAGTTGGAGCCACACCCTTAGCAGAAGTGAAATTCGTCATTGCACAAAGCTCTGGAAAACATGCATTTTCGTAAAGAAAGCTGCAGCTATTTTGAATTTACAGTTGCCAGAATCCTGTCCTATCTCTATCAAAATGCATGCTTTGAGCATATTTTAAATGTTTTAGTGCACTGTTTGTTCAAACCACGAATAACCTGATATAACTTATTTAGAGTATCTTAAATGCGGCATCCTAAGCACTTATTTCTGTGTGAATGAGGCCTGTTTGCTTTCTGTAGAAGTGGTATATATGTGTCGATAAGCTCAGCTCGTCATTGTTAGGGTGAGTGTTGAAATGATGGCCACGATTTAAGAATGTTGTAATACATGAAGGTGTGGCTTGTTACGAGAGAAAAAGGGCAACAGTAAGGCTTTAGCGGAACACAATAATAGAACAAACAAATAATAATATTGCCACGTTCCATTTCCCAAGTTTTTGTTATCGTCCCAAAACACCACACGATTCTCAGCGCAAACCGCGCCTGCAGTTTTCGAGAAGGATCCGGACTGTAGTAGATCATTTCGATAAGATCACGCCCACTATGCGAACGGTACAGATTGTTCTGGAACCTACGCCACCGCCAGCGATAACGCTAGAACATTCCACGGCAAGAGTATAAATGCCGACGCGCTTCGCCGCTTGTCAGTTGTTGATCGAAGGCCGACGCTCCGTTCGCCGCTATCAGTCCGAGACTGCTATCTGTGCGAGACTGCTGCTGTAATTGGACTTTCCGTTTACCGGGCACAGGTTCGCCCAAATAAAGAACTAAATCCCAGCACGAAGTCTCCTGTCTTCGGCCACGTCACGACCTCGTGACATCTGGTGAATGATCTACTACAGTCCGGATCCTTCTCGAAAACTGCAGGCGTGGTTTGCGCTGAGAATCGTGTGGTGTTTTGGGACGATAACAAAAACTTGGGAAATGGAACGTGGCATTGCCCCTGGTGGAGGTGCTGGGTCGCCCCGTCGCACTTCCGTCTGGCGACGGAAGTGCGACGAGGCGGCGTTTCGGCGTGGACGGGGAGGAGCGTTGTGGCGCGCTGCAGCGGCGTAGCTCATAGTTTCTGGCTCGGGCAGCGGTGTTTGGGGAATTCGAAGTGATTGCCGAACTTCTTCTCGCACAATGTCGGCGATCGAATCCACTTGAGGGTGCGCCGAAGGCAACAGTTTGCGCAGCTCTTCCCGCACGATCGCTCGGATCGTTTCACGCAGGTTTTCGGAGTCACTGGTTTGAGCAGCAGCGCATTCTGGAGTCAGGCGACGATTATACTGTCTGGTGCGCATGTCAAGGGTTTTTTCGATGGTGGTCGCCTCGGATACAAATTCTTGGACGGTGTTCGGTGGATTCCTCATTATTCCCGCGAAGAGCTCCTGTTTGACCCCTCGCATGAGGAAACGAACTTTCTTCTCCTCAGGCATGTCTGGGTCAGCGTGACGAAATAGGCGGGTCATCTCCTCTGTGAAAATTCCAACCTTCTCATTTGGTAGCTGAACCCGGGTCTCTAGTTGAGCAGCGGCCCTTTCTTTGCGAGTGACGCTCGCGAACGTTTGCAGAAATGCGCCGCAGAAGACATCCCACGTTCTGAGCGTGGACTCCCGATTCTCTAGCCAGGTCCTTGCGGTGTCTTCCAGGTAGAAGTACATACGACGGAGCTTTTCTTCGTTGTCCCAGTGGTTGAGGGCGGCCACACGGTCGTATGTTTCTAGCCAGGACTCCGGGTCTTCGAACGATGACCCATGAAAAATTGGTGGTTCCCTGGGTTGATGCATGACCATCGTGGGCTGGAATGCAGCGCTTGTCATTGTCGCTGCAGTCGCGGTCATGGCCTTGGTCTTCCGCGCCTTCTTTTCTAGAAGCCCGTACTCCGGTGGTAGCCCTTGCTGTCGGCGGCTTGTTCGCTGCTCCTGGTTGGCGTCGGTGTCTTCTCTGCGACGTGGGCTGGGTTCACGGCTTGACGGGGGCGTCCGGTACATGAACGAAGCAGCACCTCCACCAGATGTCACGAGGTCGTGACGTGGCCGAAAACAGGTGACTTCGTGTTGGGATTTAGTTGTTTATTTGGGCGAACCTGTGCCCGGTAAACGGAAAGTCCAATTACAGCAGCAGTCTCGCACAGATAGCAGTCTCGGACTGATAGCGGCGAACGGAGCGTCGGCCTTCGATCAACAACTGACAAGCGGCGAAGCGCGTCGGCATTTATACTCTTGCCGTCGAATGTTCTAGCGTTATCGCTGGCGGTGGCGTAGGTTCCAGAACAATCTGTACCGTTCGCATAGTGGGCGTGATCTTATCGAAATGATCTACTACAGTCCGGATCCTTCTCGAAAACTGCAGGCGCGGTTTGCGCTGAGAATTGTGTGGTGTTTTGGGACGATAACAAAAACTTGGGAAATGGAACGTGGCAATATGTGTTACTACCTCACCGAAAAAATATTTCCCAAGTGCTGCAAGCAATGTGAAACTTTGAATGCATTCATATAAATTAAGAAAGCAGGTGAGAAGTGACGCCCCATAGTCCGTCAGTACTACACACGGTAAGGTTTAAGCTGCAATACATAGAAGACTTCAGGCCATGAGTAGTGCCAGTACAATTGCATCTTGCCATGAGGCTGAATTTCATAGGTCATTGCACCAAATTGTTGGAGTAAATTATGGACCTAAAGTATCACTGCAGAGGCTTCTCAGTAAGCTGATGTCAGTGTTACTTTAACCAAAAAAAAGTACTATAGTGTTCCATAGTGTTAGTTACTATAGTGTTCAAATTTTGGGTCCATTATCATTTTTATTGTTCATAAATGATTTACCACGTTGCCTTAATTATTCTTCTTGTTTACTTTACGCTGATGACACGACTCTCTTTTCTCATCACTTGAATTTAGCGACTCTCGTGTCAAGACTTCAAGCTGACCTTAATTGTCTTGTTGACTGGTGCAACTGTAACAGATTGTTGATTAATCCTTTCAAAACCTGTTTTATGCTTTTTTATTCACCAAACAAAAAACTAGCATTTATACCTTACCTTTATGTGAACTCAGTAGTTATTCCTTTTAGTGATCATACGTCATTTTTAGGAGTTATAATGGACACACATCTGAAATTTCAGCAACATATCAATTCTGTTTGTAAAAAGATTCCGTACGGTATGAGGGCATTGGTCAAATCGCGAATGTGTTTTAACATCAAAACTATGAAGGCATTGTACTATGCATTCATACACAGTCATCTCAGTTATTGCATTACATCATGGAGTAATTCATATTCGGTGCACATTTGGCCGTTAGAGGTATTGCAAAAACAAGCAATTCGACTCATAACTTTCGCTTCACGTCAAGCGCCATCACATGAGATTTTTCGCCAGCTTGACGTATTACCGATCTCCCAAATGTACGTTTACAATGTGTGTGTTTTGTTTTTCAAAATTTTCCACCGTACCCTCACTATCGACATCTTTCCTATTACCTTGTTGGATAATTCCAATAATACTTGATTCGCGGTCACCCATAACCTGTTATTACCTAAAGTTCTCACTAATTATGGAAAAATGAGCATTGTTTTTCATCAATTTCATTATGGAATTCTTTATCGCATGATGTGAAAGACTTAATGCACATTCATGTTTTTAAGAGGAAATTGAAAAAGTCATTACTAAACGTGTCACTGCTAGATTTTGTTAAGTTTTGATATATTGCTTTGTTTGTAGAAAAAAAAAGTTCGAAATGTTCCGTGACATGCTCTTTCGTTATTCATATTTTAGCTTTTTCTTTGTAATAACATAGGAGGTCCCGCCTGCGGTTTACAACCTTGGGACCTCCTCCTGCATACTTACTCACAATGTACACTCATGATGCTAATAAAGAAACATTGATTTATTTATTGATTGATTACGCTCACATAGTGCCCTGTTATACGCTGCTAAATTCACTTGTGATCAAAATTTTTAACATTCATTGTTCTGAAGACAGATTTTCATCACTGTTCCTTCTGTTTTACAGAATGAAAATAAATTCGATTGAATTTGCTTCATGCCCACTCCCACTTGAGAGTACTCGCTCACATTCATACTCGTGTCTACTTACTCACTCTCCACGCACTCATAATGACTCATGTCTTTCAAAATAGTGTAACTTGGCATACCGACCAGTTAGTGTACCAAGCTATGCTTTAAAAAAACAAGTTATAAATTATACAACAGCTCCAGCAGCCTGAAGTGCCAATATGATGCATAGCCATGTATTTTTTGTGAGACTCATTTCGAAATTGCAGTGCAATTAAAAGAAGTCGATAACTTCAAGCTACGGGGCTTGTCTCTTTCTACTACAGTTGTTAACTAAAAAAGGATAGCTTTTGTTGCTGTTCGCCACGTTAAACCGAAAAACACAGCTGACCAAAGTTTAGCCAAATTTGTTGTGCTTTCATGCTGTGAATCAATAGAAAAAACTGCTGATTGAAGTTGTGCAAGCTACATGTCACTCATATTTTGTTTACCCTGAACTATCTGGAGTTAATGCCATGGCAGAATATTTATGTATTTTGTAAGCGTCCACTACCGTAATCAACAATGTATCTGTGTGTTTGTTACCATTTGGATGCTACATGTTTTTGTTGTTGTTTTTTTGGTTTTTAAATACAGTCAAGTAACGTTCAGACTATTTAATATGTTACACAAGCAATGTGTTTGAATTTGTAAGGCTGAGATTGTAGGCACTGTTACACTTGGTGCAGTGCATATGTTATTGTTGCTGGAACCCTCTTTCTGCAATACCCTCAGGAAAATGCAGGCAATGAATTAAGGACTAAGTTAGTGAATACTAGTGCGTCAGCAATGTGGCTTCACAACATGCAATATATTGCATTTCTACTAATTCAATGAAGTACTCGCAGATAGTTGTGCTTGTTTGGCTGTCAAAGCAGGATTGAGTGCACCTAAGGGGGGAGGGGGAGAAGGTAAGTGGGGTATAGCCAATGGGAACTGAACTCAAAAATGGATTCAACATGAAACTCAGTGAAACACCCCAGGGGCCCTCCGTCTTATTGTGCCTATGTTACTCTTCAATGCCTTAGGTATGATAAAATAGAACCACACACAAGCCAGCTGATCTAGGAGCAAGAATCTATGTGGACCTCATCTCATGTCACATGAACTCGTACGTTTACACAAATAGCAACAAGCTTGAACAGTTCCCTGCGCAGAAGCCAGTAGGATGCGAACAGCACACCTTCTCAACTAATACAGTTAGTGAGACAATAACTCCAACTACTAGTGCACGCACCATCTGGCGAGAGTCGTCTTGCGATCATTTAACAAGAGACCCAACATATGGCCTTGGGAGACGTGGCTTCGCAATCTGTAATTGGAAACCAATTGGCAACCGTTAAGCTGCAATAGCCAACAAGGCCCTGCAAAAGGTGCTCGATGCATGGTTAAACTCAAGAGTATTTTTCGGGCAGTGTTTATGTGGTGAACAGCTAACTTTAGCCACATGTTGTTGATGTGAAGCCGTGTAAATACATTAGTGCAAGCCAAAAAGTTCAAGCGTAAAGAAGCTGTGGAGAGTGTCAGAACCCGCAGAACTCTTCCCTTGCCTTGGCTCCATCCATAGTAACCGAGCAGTCTTGATTTCAATAAAGTTGTTTTCATTCTCTTACATGTAGTCTCGAACCGCAGAGTTCAAATTCTTTTGGCTGAATATTCATAGATGGATCTGAAGCAAAACTATATTTACATTGGTGACACAGCCAATCCTCATATCATTTCAAAACTTCATGATCAGTGTGTCATATGAAGTAGCAAAATTTGTTTATCCACACCTAGTAAGTCAGTTGCTGTTTACTTTTCACTGAATCAAGTGCAGTAATTAAAAAGAGAAGATCGGGTAAAGTGTGAGTGAGTGAGAATTTATTAGAAGGCAGAGAGGTCCGCCTGAGCTAGTTCGCTCTAGCCTGCTACTCTACACATGCGATAAGAGAAAGGGGAAGGAAAGAGGGATAAAGGGTGATGATGGGGACAAGAAGAGGTGGTACGTATGTACAGTAGCCACTTAGCATAGTATCCTACAGTCTAGTTTCTAGTCCAGTGGTTTTTATAAAGTCTAGAACAGCCTTTGTAGCAGTTTTTGACACTGTTTGGTCGTTCATTGCTGACAATGTGTGGCTTTCACTTAATGGTGTTCGTCCAATGCTTGCCAACGTTGCAGTGAGCATTTTTCTTTGCGCCACGTATCAGAAAATATGTGAGCTATCGTTTCGCGCACTTGGCAGCGCTTACAATTTGGGCTGTCCGCACGGCCGATTAGGTGGGTGTTTTAGCGAGTAAAGGCAACGCCCAGGCGAATTCGGTGCAGTATATTAGCATGTCTTCGGCTGATTTTATCTGGAAGACGAAAAGTCATACCGGGGTCTGTTTCCCGCAGGCGCTTGTTCCGGTGATCTGGTAGCGACCAGTAAGTGGCAGCGCATTCGCGCATGAGTGATCTCAACAATGTGTTGACGTCCCCTCACGAGTAGGGTACTTTGACGTACGTAGGAGCGTTGTATATTGCCGCTCTTGCTTCGCCATCGGCTGTTTCGTTGCCAACCAGGCCGCAGTGTCCAGGAATCCATTGGAGTGTATTGAAGTGACCGCTCCTGTGTGTTAGGTCAAATGCTTGGACGATTCCTAACGTTAACTCGTAAAATTGGCCTCTTCTTGAGCAAGAATGAATAGCTTGAAGCGCTGATTTTGAATCAGACAAAATCGTCCATTTACGCGGTGCTTCGTCGTTCACAAATTTTATGGCTTCTTGTAGAGCAACAAGTTCCGCAGTTGTCGAAGATGACCTATGATCTAGTTTGTACTGTCGGGAAATAGCGAGTTGAGGGATCACGAAGGCTGCAGCTGAGGCGGATGAAGTTACGGATCCATCGGTGTAAATGTGCACAGAGTCACTGTATCGGTCACCTAAATGTGCCAAGGTGAGTTGCTTGAGGGCAATATAAGAAACATGCGACTTATACGAAATTCCACGTATGTGAAGGCACACCAGTGGTTTAGTCAATGTCCGTGGAGGCACTGCAGGGATTACGGCAGGTGCAAAGCCTGACGGGATCATGTGCCTATGCGTATCGAGGCATCGCGAATAGGTACAGCCTGGTCGGTGCACTTGTAGTGAAGACAAAGGGTGCTGTGCATGTCGGGTCAGCAGACGAAGGTGCACTCGAAGAGGCTCACAGGACGTGTAAACCTGTATAGGGTAGGTGCGTGACTCCTCTAGAGTGCCAGAGGTAGATGTGCACCGTGGCAGGCCAAGACATATTCTAAGTGCTCATGCCTGAAGGCTCTCTAAAGTACGAAGGCACGTTGCCCGCATGCTGGAAAGCACAGGTGAGCTGTACCTTATATAGCCCACAAACAATGCCTTGTATAACTGCAGAAGACTTTTCTCCGAAGGACCCTATCTCAGTCCTGCTATAACACGAAGAACATACACAAAACTGATTAGTTTGTTTCGCATCACAGTCACATGCTTTGACAGGACAGGTTGCGATCAATGACTACCCCTAAATAGCGGTGGTGCTTAACCACGGGAATCACTGCTCCGTGAGCGAATATTGGGTACCGCGACATTGATTTCTTCGTAAATGCCAATGCAGCACATTTTGCTATTGAAAGTTCCAGGCCCTGACGACGTAAGTACTTAGATGTTATTGATGTGCCTTGTTGTAGCCTTGCTCGCAGTTGTGGTCGCGTTGCTCCAGATGCCCATATGCATATGTCGTCCGCATACACACTGATTCTGACTGAGATCGGGTAAAAACTTGCACCAACCTATGCAGGAGCAATACAGGGATATGTACCAGCACAAGCAAATAACTATACTAGCAGAAGGGGACGTAGTTTATGAGGTAACTACACAAGCAAAATAGCAATCATCAATATGTACATTTGTACAAAAGATAGAATCACCACATATAGTGTTGCAATCGCATGCATACAAACACCAAGGAAAGACATAATGACATCGTAGTTGTATGCTTGGTGAAAATATGATACCAAAATAAGCCATTGAAATAGCATGTATAGTTGTAAAAAGCATCTAATTAAAGAGGTATTTGTTGAATGTGTAGACTTCAATTTGTCATTGTTCCTATGCATTAGCAGTGGCTGGACTTGATAATTTAGTTAGAGGTGATGACCATCAGATTATTTTATTCAGACACAGTTAGTGTTCAAGTGATGATTCATTGAGACATTCAAGCTTGCATTGCCCTTCATGAAATCACACGGGTGCTGCATTCTTCTTGCAAAATTTCCAGTTTAACTTATGCAGGATAATAAAAACCAGAAAATTTTGAAGCTGAGGAAAGGTACAGGGGACCTAAATTGTACCAATGTAAATGTATAATTGTGATATGTATGTGCACAAAGTAAAGTGGATGAAAAGACAACTTGCCCCCAACAGCGACTGAACCTGCCACCTTTAGATCATGCGGGCAACGCTATATAACTTGAGTTACGGTAGAGCATGAGGTGCATCGTTTGAAGGTTGCCGGTTTGGTGCTTGTCGGTGGAACTTGCCTTTCGTCCACTTTGTTGTTAGGCACATATATATCACAATGGCTACGATACACTTAAAACAATACAGTTAACTGTCTCCATACCTTAAAACATAGTTAAACAGTTAAACAGAAAAAAGGTAAACAGAAAAAAGAGTGCTTTGAATTCGCTTCTTTTATTGATTACATAGTTGGCTTGTGTAAAAATAAATAAAATGGGCAATTCGTCATCTCCCGTGGTGTTTTCAGCTCACATTTGGTATCGCATCGATCGACATCAGTTACAATCATTGCGAAGAGCTATGTACATGTGGGTTGGTAATAAACATGAACAGTACAGCGTGCTGTTTTCGTCGAACTCTGAGCTTGGTGTCAAATAATTGTTGCTAGTATGGCTCTTGATTGGATCATAGATGACTCTAACTGCTTTTCATTACCCATCAGGCTACAACTTCTTGAAAAATAAATAGGAAACACTTGAGAATGTCAATGTTATGTTGTTCATCTTTCTTTCCATACTCACTGTACACTGTCATATGACTTCTGTATTTTCTTGTGTCATTAGGGGTGAATCTTTCTACGTAAGGGGAGCATCGAAACAATGTCTGTGTGCATTGTAGGAATATTTGCCTTTATGCTGCCTCACGCTGTGTACTTTCGTTATGTTAAGTATATTGTCACCTGCGTCCTGCGAGAAAGACGAAGGTGACAGTGCATACGCGATCTGCATGCCTTTATGTAGGACGCAACAACAAGAAAGACGAGGAACTCTCTGGCGCGCGGTAAATAAAAAGACCGACCCGCTGCTGCTTTCTCAGCTTCTTAAAAAACGACCTTTGTCTTCATGTCGTGACAATATGAAATGTGTTTCTGCCTACTGGTCCGTGTATGAGTCATAATATTGCACAACCTGCAATAATCTCCCCTCACATTACCAGTTTGGTAGGATGAGGAATCCAGCACAAGAAAAAAATATTGGCGAATAGACAAAAATAAAAAAAAACTGTAATAGATCGATATATAGAAGTGCTGGGTATTTTTAGCACACATATGACCAATCTGCAATTTACAAACAACTAAAACTTACAAGCGAAAATCTACTTCAGCACAAAACTGCGATATTAGCCTTCAGATAAAATGTCACAAGGTAAGGGGGGGGGGGCTCCGGACGTCGTGCGGGGGCGCGCGCATGAGGCCCGGCCGTAGTAGGTTGCCGAGCCCTGGTTTGTGACCCTGTGACATCGCTCCGGCGCTACACACTTCATTAGAGCGGCCCGCGGCGCTGCTCTAAAGGAGTAGCGTTGCGGGGAGGGGGGGGGGGAATTGAGATTTGTGTCTGTCTGTCTCGACCTACATGTCTGCAACCTCGCGATTGATGGCTAATCGTCTTCAGCGTGCCTACTTGAATAATCTGGTTTAGAACATGTGCGGGAACGTCGTGTTCTAACAAGCTGAAGCGCGGGCACATTCAAGCATGGCGATGTCACGCAGACCGCACCTAGTGCAGATGGGCTGATCGCATGCTAGATACGGCAGCTTCAGTATATATCAACAATCATGCAGGTTAAGGCCCCTCTGTCAAGTTTCTAGCGTCCGCGACCGCAATCATGTAACTCATGCCGCTGCAGAACAGAACGTAACAGTGCACGTACTTCGTTTAAATTGAACCCGCAAGAGCAAAAATGTACGTTTTGTGTCGTCTGCTGATGACAGTCACCATGGAACACCTCTGTTTCGCCGAACGGTTGCCAGCACTTCGCGAACATCACGTCGGGCAATCAACGTGCGCATGCATTCCGCGCGTGCGGCCCCACCGTGAACAGCCTCCGTCTCCAGACCGGCTGAAAACCGGAACGGTCCTGAAAAACGGAGCGGAACCGGGCGTGCGGCCGTACCGTGTTTAGGCCGTTAGTCCCCCTTTCGAAAGGCAACGTACCAATGCGCACGCTGATGTTGAACGGTTTTGAAAAGGAGCATTTATCTGATGCTTGAGCATGTTTAGCAGTTGTCTCTTTCAGTGCATTTCGTACTACGGTTTCATCCGTACTACATGTACGACTTCTGGGTGATTCCTGCGTCGGGTTGAGCACACTTGACCTTCAGGAATTACTTCGTAGCTTAGCGTGCCTAACCAGCGAAGTAATTTGTAAGGGCCGAAATAGCGCCGCATCAGTTTTTCAGATATGCCAGGTGTGCGTACAGGCGTCCACACCCACACTTTGTCTCCGGGGTTGTACTGTACGTCTTTCCGCTTCAGATTAGAGCGACTTGCGTCGGAGCCTTGTTGTAAAATGATACGATGTCTTGCCGATTGCCGTGCCTCTTCTGCCCTTTATATGTAGTCGCTGATGTTCGGGTCACTCTCATTCGAATCGTTGACAGGTGACATCGCGTCTAAGGTCGTTGTGACAGTCCAACCATAAAAAAGTTGAAATGGCGGGAAGTGTGTCGTTTCTTGTACTGCGGTATTTTACGCAAACGTAGCATAAGGCAAAATACTGTCAAATGTCTGGGGCTCAACGTCCACATACATCGACATCAAGTCAGCGAGAGTTCGGTTGAGTCTTTCGGTTAATCCGTTTGTTTGCGGATGGTATGCTGTAGTCCTGCTATGGTCGGTGTGTGTGAGCTTCATAACAGACTGCATCAACCAAGTAGTAAATGCTGTTTTTTTGACTGTTATGACAACCTGTTGTCCGCCATATCGTGGTGCAATCTGAGTGACGAGAAACTGCGCTAGTTCGTTCGCCATTTCTTTTGCGAGAGGTGACGTCTCCGCATATCGGGTCATGTAGTCTGTTGCTACAACAATCCAGTGCTTCCCCGATGTAGAGAGAGAAAATAATCCAAGCTAGTACATTCCCACTTGCTGAAATGGCCTTTTGGTGACTCTATCGGCTGCAACAGACCCGCTTGTTTCGATTGTAGTATTTTGCGTCTTTAGCAATCCCGGCATGGCTTGACATAAGGGTGCACCGAATTCCTTGATTTCGGCCAATAATACTTCCGGTAGATTCTGGCCAAAGTGCGACTACTACTTACATGGCCAGCCGATGGGTCGTCATGGCACGCTTCTAAGACTTCTGCTCGCAGTAATGATGGTGGAAGAAGCAGAAACGTCTCACTGCTGTTTCCAAAGTTGCGCTTGTATAGGACGTCGTTCCGGAGGACATAGGATGTGAATCCACGGAAGAAATCTTGTGGTACCTTAATTTAATGACTCTCCAAGCATTCGATAAGCGGGCGTTGCTTCGGGTTCATTCGCTGAAGACGAGTCATCTCCGACAATTTCAGAACTTCAAGAAGTTGGATGTATTGTTCTTGGTATGATGAAGGAGACTCCACAGGTGCGCGAGACAGGCAATTCGCGTCATAGTGCTTGAGACCGGTCTTGTAGAGCACAGTGATGACATGTTCCTGCAGACGCAGGCTCCATCTAGCAAGTCTTCCTGACCGGTCCTTGATATTCACCAGCCAACACAATGAATGATGATCACCAATTGCTCGAAACGTTCTCCCGTAGAGATATGGGTGAAACTTGTGATGGCCCATATAACTGCGAGACACTTTTTCTGAGTTGCTGAGTAATTGGACTCAGCATTCGAAAGAGTGCGGCTCGCGTAAGCGATGACCTTTTCTTCTCTATTTTGCCACTGAACGAGGATGGCACTGAGACCAACGTTACTCGCGTTGGTATGTATGTCTGTATCGGCCTCTTCATCAAAATGGGCAAGTATTGCAGGAGACTGGGAACGGCGTCCCATTTGTGAGAAAGCTGCTTCTTGTTCTTCCGCCAAGAGAATGGTACACTTTCTTTCGTTAGCAGTGTCAAAGGCTCAGCGACCTTAGCAAAGTTTTCAACAAAGCGTCTGTAGAAGGCGCATAGTCCCAGGAATCATCTGACGGCTTTTTTGTCTTGCGGTTTGAGAAACTTTTCAATTGCTGCAATCTTTTCCGGGTCCGGGCGGACGCCTTTTGCACTAACTATGTGCCCAAGGAACCAAAGCTGACAAAATCAAAAGTGGCACTTTTTGGTTTGATGGTCAGTGCTGCCACGCGAATGGCATCCAGTACCACTCTCAGTTGGTGGATGAGCTGGAGCGGGAGCAGAGCATAAACCGAAAGGGAGCACTTTGAACTCGTACAGTCCGTCTGCGGTCACAAACGCCGTCTTCTCCCACGTTTAAATTGACAAAGATACACAATAAAGTGGCTGGGGGATAGCTGTCGTGGTAGCTCAGAGGTAGAGCATTGAACGCGTTATTCGAAGGTCGCAGGTTCAGATCCTACCAACGGTAAGTTATCTTTTCACCCACTTTTCTTTCTTCTCATTTACTTTACAATTGGCCTAATAACTTCCCCTATACCTTCCTTGGCATTATTGTCTGTTAGATCTCAATATTATTGTGTAAACAAGAAAAAACGTGCCCTTAAATATACACTTGTTTCCCATATTCATTAACGAGGGTCTCGTACTGGCAGATTTGGTGTCTTTTGGTTGTATACGAGGGACTATTTGGTCAGCTGCCAGTTAGTAATAAGTTCACGTGCTACGTGACGCCAAACAGGCTCATAAAAAGTGTGCCACTCTCGCCGCCTTGGCTACTAGTGGCACTGACTGACACTCCCACGTTTAAAATGACAAAAATACACAATAAAGTGGCTAGAGGGATAGCTGTTGTGGTAGCTCAGTGGTAGAGCATCGAACGCGTTATTCGAAGGTCGCAGGTTCAGATCCTGCTGCCGGCAAGTTATCTTTTCACCCACTTTTCTTTCTTCTCATTTACTTTACAATTGGCCTAATAAATTTTCTTGTACCTTCCTTGGTATTGTTGTCTGTTAGATCTCATTAATATTGTGTAAAAACGAAAAAAATGAGCCCTTAAATATACACCTGTTTCCCCCATTCATTAACGAGAGTTTCGTACTAGTAGACTTGGTGCTTTTAGGTTGTATACGAGGCACTATTGGTCAGCTGCCAGTTAGTAATAAGTTCACGTGCTATGTGACGCCAAACAGACTCATAAAGAGTGTGCCACACTCGTTGGCTACTAGTGGCACTGACTGACACTCCCACGTTTAAATTGACAAAGATGCCCAATAAAGTGGCTGGGGGGATAGCTGTTGTTGTAGCTTGGTGGTAGAGCATCGAACGCGTTATTCGAAGGTCGCAGGTTCAGATCCTGCCCACGGCAAGTTATCTTTTTACCCACTTTTCTTTCTTTTCATTTACATTACAATTGGCCTAATAAATTCCCATATTGTAGGCCCGTGTGCTCAGATTTGGGTGCACGTTAAAAAACCCCAGGTGGTAGAAATCTCCGGAGCTCTCCACTATGGCGTCTCTCATAATCAAATGGTGGTTTTGGGACGGTAAACCCGATATATCAATCAATAAGTTCCCCTATACCTTCCTTGGCATTATTGTCTGTTAGATCTCACTAATATTGTGTAAACACGAAAAAACGAGCCCTTAAGTATACACGTATATCTTCAGATATATATATATATTGTAGTGGAGCATACGCACCAACGCGTATGCGCCTTCGGAAGACAACGAAAAGCCCGTGCTCTGATTACGCGAGAACCTGTGCCACCTTTGCCAGACTTGCTGTTCGCCCATTTTCCGTCGCGACCTGGTTGCGACTCCTCTGTTCGAATAAACATCATCGCATTTGGTGGAGGCTGCTGAGATCCCTAAGCAGACCTGGAGCTCCGCTCTCACAAGTTGGCCGAAAGACCACCGTACAACATTACTGACGCAGTCGCCAACCAGCCCATCCCAGCACAGCCAGTACCATCGGCTGCTCCGTCGACCTGCCCCGGTGCTACCCGTCAGCGGGACCCACCAATCTTCAGCGGCAGTGGTGAGCAAGACGTCGAAGACTGGCTCTCCTTGTACGAACGCGTGAGTGCCAGCAACAAATGAGACAATGACTCTAAGCTTGCCTATGTTATCTTTTACTTGGCTGACGTCGCCAAGCTATGGTTCACCAACCGCGAAACCGCCATCGCCAGCTGGTCCACCTTTAAGACCCTCGTGACTGAAGCGTTCGGCCGACCAGAGGTCTGCAAGCTCCGCGCTGACCAGCGTCTGCGCCACCGAGCCCAGCAGCCTGGCGAGACCTTTACTAGCTATATTGAGGATGTGCTCGACCTCTGCAGGCGTGTTAACTCATCCATGCCTGAAGAAGAGTAAATTCGACATATTCTCAAAAGCATCGAGAATGGCGCATTCCAGATGTTGCTGGCCAAAAGCCCGACCACGGTGGCAGTCCTCGTAAGTCTGTGCCAGAGCTTCGATGAATTGCGTCGTCAGCGTTCCACCGCCCGACAGAGTGTCCCATCACCTGATTCGATCTCAGCCGTCGCACTCGCAAATGGCAATGTTCACCAAGGAAGTCTATGACCAGATTAAAGACTTCATCAGGGAGGAAGTCGCCCGACAGCTCTCTCTGCTGCCGCATAGCGATGCGCCCACGACAAGCCTTCCTTCGAATATGCAGCAGGCCATACGCACTGAAATTTGCAATGCCCTCCCTACAGTTCCGGCCTCTTACCCATGCACTTCGGTGCCATCTGATCTCTCAACTGCTGGCTACGCACCAACTGCGCCGCCTTCACCTCTCAGCTACGCAGCTGTGGTCGCGCGGCCCCCACCGCATCCAGTCGCCTTATCGGCTCCACCTCCTCCAGCCTCGCCTCCAGTTTACAGGCCCCCACCTCGCTTTTTAGATGCAGAAGCATCTTATAGTCGCACCTTGTAGTGCGCCGTCCGCGCCGTCCGCACCGCTTCTCGAACATTCGACAGCTGACGCGCGCGCATGCGCCGTCGCGCCGTCGCCCACCATCTGTGCCGCGCGCGCTTCTCCTTCGAGAACATTCGACAGCTGACAGCGCATGCGCCGTCGCGCCGTCGCCATCTGTGCCGCGCGCGCGCTTCTCCTTCGAGAACATTCGACAGCTGACAGCGCATGCGCCGTCGCGCTGTATATATACTCAAGGTCGGCGCTCGCTCGCTCAGTTGCCGCTCGTCCGTTGGTTTGTACGGCGCGTCGACGTCTGAAGTCGCCGTGAAATGAATGCCAACGAATCCACAAACAGAATGATCGACGTCCCTTCGACCAGCGCCGGCCAAACTATTTAGATGCGGAGCATCTAATACTCGAGGCTTGTAGTGCGGCGCCGTCCGCAAGCTTCCTCCTCCTTCTTCCACCATCTGTGCATCCCTTCCTCTTCTACACACCGCGCGCGCTTCACTCCTCCACCATCTGTGCACCCTTCCTCCTCTACACACCGCGTTCGACATCTACAATTCTCCTGATTCTCCAGTGGACGCGCATGCGCCGTCGCGCTTCGAGAACATTCAACAGCTGACAGTGCATGCGCCGTCGCGCTGTATATATACTCAAGGTCGGCGCTCGCTCGCTCAGTTGCCGCTCGTCGGTTGGTTTGTACGGCGCGTCGACGTCCAAGGTCGCGGTGAAATGAATTCCAACGAATCCACAAACACAATGATCGACGTCCCTTCGACCAGCGCCGCCCTTTCGCATACGTGTGTACGTGTTCACTAATTTAACACCCCCTCCTACAACCACGTTAACCAATTTAGCCATCGACCCAAGTAAATCGCAATTTAACACCCCATTTCACAACCACGTTAACCAATTTAGCCATTGACCCAAGTAAGTCGCACTTTAACACCCCGTTAACCAATTATATGCTCCGCATCCTCCTCAGTGTTCCCCCGAGGGAAGCTGCGGGCATTTTTTTTTCTCCATCTAATGAGTGGCGCACCAGAGACAATCGTCCCATCTGCTTCGAGTGTGGCATCGCTGGCCCCATTGCACGCTTCTGCCGCCGCCGTTCCACACCTGCGCACGCATACTTCGGAGCTCCTACCTACGCACCGCAGCAGACCACCACGTCTGCATATGAACAGAGGCACTCCGACTCGGATCGCCACCCATCGACTGCTCGTTTCCCATCACCTCGTCGCCGATCGCCATCGCCTATGCGTCGTCAACCACCTCCTGAGGAGGGAAACTAATCAGTGCAGTTCCGGAGGCAAGAACTGCACCTTGTGCGCAATTCCCAAGGCCTCCATTTTCGCCGCAAAATGTTGTTGATGTCGATGTTGAGGGAGTCGCCACATTAGCGTTAATTGATACCGGGGCCGCCGTTTCTGTGATGAATGCAAAATTTTGCAGGAAACTGAAGAAAGTGACCACATCTCTCAGTGGCTTGGTGCTGTCCACGGCTAGCGCGCAACGCATTCATCCCTCGGCTGTGTGTACGGCGCGCGTCGTCATCCGAGCCGTTTTGTACGTCGTACAGTTTTTTGTTCTACCATCTTGCTCTCATGACCTTATCCTGGGATGGGATTTCTCATCACGTCATGAAGCTATCATCGATTGTTCCCGTGTCGAAGTGTTCCTTGTGCCAACATGTGAATTTCCACCACCCGACCGCTCTCCTCTGCTCTGCAAACTCATCGCTGATGACGACATCACCTTGCTTCCTGAAGCTTCGGTCCCTATTAGCCTTTCATCTGTGGCGCAACTTGACGGCACGGTGGTGTTTACGCCATCTCCGGTTTTTACTGAACGCAAGGGCATCGTTCTCCCAATCGCTGTTTTTGCAATTGCGTCTGGCTTAACCGTAATGCTGGTCACCAACCACTGCAACTACCCCATTGGCTTACTTCGTGGTGAAACGTTAGGATATGTGCAACCCGTCGACCATATCGGTGATATTATTCTTCCCGACGAAACGCCATGTCACATTGCTGCAATTACTCATGCCTCTGAGCCATCAAGTTCGTCAGCCTTCGACAATGCTATTGACGCAGACCTTCCCCTCTCGCATCGCCGCAAACTTGTTGCTCTCCTCAACAAGTTTCGTTCTTCTTTCGACTTTCAAGAACCTGCTTTGGGCCGCACCACGACTATCACTCATACTATTGACACCGGCTCATATTCGCCTCTGCGACAGCGTCCCTACCGCGTTTCCGCTGAAGAGTGCCGCGTCATTACGGAGCAAGTAGATGACATGCTTAAACGTGGAGTCATACAGCCTTCTCAAAGCGCTTGGTCATCACCTGTGGTTCTGGTCAAGAAAAAAGATGGCACCGTACGATTTTGCGTGGACTATCGCCGCTTAAACAATATTACGAAAAACGATGTCTACCCGCTACCACGAATAGACGATGCTCTTGACTATTTACAAGGCGCCGAGTACTTTACATCTTTGGATCTGCGTTGTGGGTATTGGCAGGTGCCAATGGCTGAATGTGATCGCCCTAAAACAGCCTTTGTAACGCCGGATGGCCTATATGAATTAAAAGTCATGCCATTTGGGCTCTGCAACGCGCCTGCCACATTTGAGCGCATGATCGACCCCATCTTGCGTGCCCACAAGTGGAAAACCTGCTTGTCACCTGGACGACATCGTAGTCTTTTCATCTGATTTCCCGACACATCTTTCTCGCCTCCACGAGATTATGACGTGTCTAACTTCTGCAGGCCTACAACTCAACTCCAAGAAGTGCCACTTCGCAGCACAAAAACTAACCATCTAGGGACATGTCATCACAGGAGACGGTGTTCTTCCGGATCCCGATAAGCTTCGAGCTGTCGCTGAATTTCCGTTGCCCACATCACTGAAAGCCCTTAGAAGTTTCGTCGGTCTCTGCTCCTACTTTCGTCGCTTCGTGCGCAACTTCGCGTCCATCATCGCACCTCTCACGAGTCTGCTTTCCAACAGCAAATGCATATCTGCATGGTCACCTGCATGTGACGACGCATTTCTCCAGCTGCGCCGCCTGCTGACCTCACCACCTATTCTTCGTCACTTCGACCCTGCTGTGGCCACAGAAATTCACACCGATGCAAGTGGCATCGGTCTTGGTGCAGTTTTGGCACAACGGAAAGGCACCCAAGCTGAATACGTAGTCGCCTATGCAAGTCGCTCTCTCAAGAAGGCTGAATTGAATTACTCCGTGACAGAGAAGGAGTGTTTGGCCATAATCTGGGCGTTGACGAAGTTTCGCCCGTACCTTTACGGCCGTCCTTTCGACGTGGTCACAGACCACCACGCTCTCTGTTGGCTGTCCACCTTGAAAGACCCGTCCGGACGCCTGGGGCGTTGGGCACTTTGATTGCAAGAATACGACATCCGTGTCGTATATCGTTCCGGTCGCAAGCATGCGGATGCCGATGCACTTTCGCGATCGCCATTAACA
Organism: Rhipicephalus annulatus; assembly: GCA_013436015.1. Taxonomy (NCBI): domain Eukaryota; kingdom Metazoa; phylum Arthropoda; class Arachnida; order Ixodida; family Ixodidae; genus Rhipicephalus; species Rhipicephalus annulatus. The sequence continues at coordinate 660,075 of WOVY01000368.1, read as the reverse complement.
CTAGATGTGGCTTCTCTGTCTCCCCCTTTTACCACCTTGTCACCACTCGACACGACTGACATGCTTTCGGAGCAGCGTAAAGACCCATACCTTGCCTTGTTAGTCGACTACCTTACCGATCCGTCTGCTGTCCCTTCCACGAGAGCGCTACGCCGGCAAGCAGCCCACTTTTCCTTACGAGACAACATTCTGTACCGCCGAAACTACATGCCTGGTGGTCGGAAGTGGCTCCTTGCTGTACCAACTCATATGCGCTCTGACATCTGCATGAATTTTCATGCAGGTCCCCAAAGCGCTCACGCAGGTGTCCTGAAAACGTACGAAAGGCTGCGCCAACGCTATTACTGGCGAGGAATGTATCGCTTTGTGCAGAAATACGTTCAGTCTTGCACCACTTGCCAACAGAACAAGACACCTCCGCGGCACCTTACTGGCATGTTACAGCCGCTCCCGTGCCCAGCTCGCCCATTCGACCACGTGGGTATAGACCTCTATGGCCCCCTCCCATATAGTAGCTCTGGAAACCGGTGGATTATTGTCGGAGTCGATCATCTGACCCGCTACGCTGAGACTGCAGCTCTACCGGCAGCGACCACCCACGAAGTTGCACTCTTCATTCTCCGCAGCTTCATTCTACGCCATGGTGCTCCACGGGAATTACTCAGTGATAGGGGTCGAGTGTTCCTGTCGGAGGTCATCCAAGCTATCCTCGCTGAATGCAACATTATCCACCGGAAATCTACCACATACCATCCACAGACAAATGGTCTTACTGAGCGGTTCAACCGCACACTTGGCGACATGCTGAGGATGTACACCTCCTCCGACCACACTAACTGGGACGCTGTATTGCCCTTTGTTACCTTCGCTTATAACACCGCGACGCAAGCGACTACCGGTTTTTCCCCATTCTTTCTATTGTATGGCCGCGAACCTTCCCACCCACTCGACAATATACTACCGTACCGCCCTGATGCATCTGATTGCTCCCCGCTTTCAGAAGTCGCCAGATACGCTGAAGACTGCCGTCAGTTGGCTCGGTCTCTGACAAGTGAGGCTCAAGGTCTACAAGAGACTCGACACGACGACGCTCACCGCATAGCTCCTACATTTCGTGCTGGCTCCCTTGTGTGGCTTTGGGTGCACCGCACGTTCCTGGCCTGTCTTCTAAACTTCTGGCCCGGTACCACGGTCCCTACCATGTCATTGACGCGACCTCCCCGGTGAATTACATCATCGAGCCATTAACACAATCACCAAATTTGCGCCGTCGAGGACGCGAGACCGTACACGTCGACCGTCTCAAGCCCTAGTACGACCCCCTCATTGTGCTTACTCCCTGAGTCGCCAGGATGGCTACCCTTCACCCCGGGGGTATTGTAGTGGAGCATACGCACCAACGCGTATGCGCCTTCGGAAGACAACGAACAGCCCGTGCTCTGATTGCGCGAGAGCCTGTGCCACCTTTGCCAGACTTGCTGTTCGCCCATTTTCCGTCGCGACCTGGTTGCGACTCCTCTGTTCGAATAAACATAATCGCAATATATATATATATATATATATATATATATATATATATATATATATATATATATATGGCGCTGACTGTCGCTCCTACTTCTAAATTCACATATAAGCCCCAAAAAGTGGATGGAGGGAAGGCCGCTGTGGTAGCTCAGTGATTAGAGCATCGAGCGCGTTATTCGAAGGTCGTAGGTTTGCGATTCCTGTTCACGGCTGGTTATTTTTTCATCCACTTTTCTTTCTTCTTTCTTCTCATTTTTTTACCTTCTATTGGTTCTAATAACTTCCCCTGTACATTCCTTGGCATTACTGTCTGTTAGATCTCATTAATATTGTGTTAAAACACGGAAAACGAGCCCTTAGGTATACACTTCTTTCCCTTATTTCATTGAACGAGGGTCTCGTACTGGCAGACTTGGTGTGTTTAGGTTGTATAAAAGGGACATTTATTCAGCTGCCCACTCATAATAAGTTCACGTGCTACGTGACGCCAAACATGCGAATAAGAGTGTTTGCACACTCGTCCTTTGGCTTATAGATGGCGCTGACTGTCGCTCCTACTTCTAAATTCACATATAAGCCCAAAAAAGTGGATGGAGGGAAGGCCGCTGTGATAGCTCAGTGGTTAGAGCATCGAACGCGTTATTCGAAGGTCGTAGGTTCGATTCCTGCTCACGGCTGGTTATTTTTACATCCAATTTTTTTCTTCTTATTTTTTACATTCTATTGGTTCTAATAACTTCCCCTGTACATTCCTTGGCATTACTGTCTGTTAGATCTCATTAATATTGTGTTAAAACACGGAAAACGAGCCCTTCGGTATACACTTCTTTCCCTTATATTTATTTATTTATTTATTTATTTATTTATTATTTATTTACAGTACCTTACAGAGCCCTCGAGGGGCATTGTGTAAGGGGGGCGGTACAGATAATATGTTAGAAAAATACATATACGTAAAATCTACACATACATAGGCAAATATAGAATATAATAGAAAATGCAGTTCTACTTATGAACATGTAAGCAAAATACATACTATAAAAGTGAGTACAGTATGTGAAGGTGAAATACAAAAATAACTATTATGACAGTAACTACAACCTAGCAATAGTGAAAAAACATCGGCAACAGTCCTAGAAACACTGATGATTACGAAGATGCGATAGAGCAGTTTTTGGTGCATAAGTATTTTTTAAGAGTATGATAGAACTTTGTGTGGTCTTGTTCTGACGCAAGATCATCTGGCAAATCATTCCACAAACGAACAGCTCGTGGAAGAGCCAACTGGTTGAAAGCGTTAGTATTGCCGTACATGCGTGATAAGCTAAAGGTGTTATGTAGTCTGCTCGAAGTTCGATGTGCTAGATTAAGGTGAACAGATGGCATCATGCTGGTGTGGATGCGTTTGTAAAATAGTGATAAAAGTGAGATGTCGCGGCGAATTTTCAGTGGCTCGAGTGCAAGGCTATGTTTAATCTGTGTTACGCTGGATGGGTAGCTGTGATTACGCGCTATGAATCGACTAGTTCTGTTCTGTATACATTCTAACTTATCTATGAGGTATTGTTGATATGGTGACCAAATGGAAGATGCGAACTCTAGTTGAGGACAGATTAGAGCAAGATAAGCCAGTTTGCGCACATCAGAGGGAGCACTGTATAGATTTCGGCACAGAAAACCTAATGATCTTGATGTGTTGGCCCAGATAGCAGTGATATGTGTGGACCACGAAAGTGTAGAAGTTAAGTTTATGCCTAGGTATTTGTAATGATCAGTGCGTTCTACTATGCTATTATCAATTTTGTATTGGCTAATAAAGTTATCACGTTTGCGACTAAAGGTGATTAGTTTGCATTTGGAAACATTAGGTGTCATCTGCCATGTTTTGCACCACTCAATTATATGCTCGAGGTCTTTTTGAAGAGTTTGATGATCGCTATTGTTTAGTATGGGACGATAGATAACGCTGTCATCGGCAAATATACGCATACATGAGGATAAGTTGTCAGGCAGGTCGTTAATGTAGATGAGGAAAAGTAAGGGACCAAGAACACTGCCCTGTGGTACACCAGAGGAAACGTAACAGAGTGATGAAGAGTGATTGTTGGCGATAGTGAACTGTTGGCGGTTAGTTAGGAAGTTTCTGAGCCATGTTAGCGTGAGTGAATCAAGTTTTAGTGATGACAGTTTTAATATCAAGCGACAATGAGCAACACGATCGAATGCCTTTGCAAAATCATGAAATAAACAGTCTGTCTGTAGATTACTGTTTATGTTAGAATGTAGGTCGGTGGTGAACTCAAAGAGTTGAGTTTTGCAAGAATGGCCCTTTCGGAACCCGTGCTGGTTTGAGAAAAAGAAATTGTTAGATTCTAGATGCGTATAAATGTTAGAAGCTATGATATGCTCAAGAATCTTGCAACATATGCACGTCAAGGAAATGGGGCGATAATTTCCAGGTGAACTTTTACTACCACTTTTATGAACTGGCACTACCTTCGCTATTTTCCAGTCAGAAGGCAACATTCCTGTAGCGGGCGACTGCCGAAAAATGTGAAATAGGATATTGCCAGACACATAAACAGTGTTCTTTAATATTTTTGAATTGATATTGTCAATACCAGAAGATGATGACATCTTCAGATTTTCAATAATATTAACTATGCCTTCATTTGTGATATCTATAGGTGACATGAAGGAGTAATCGCGTTCAACAACTTCTGGAAGATGAGCATGCTCGCTAGTAAACACGGATGAAAAGAATGAATTAAAGACATGAGGACAATCAGTGTCGGCAAAAGGAGTGTTATTTGCATCGTGTTGTGAAATGAAGTTATCGTCCCGATCAGGACTTATTACTTTCCAGAATTTTTTCGGATTAGATTTTAGGATTGAAGACAAATCCTGGGAATAGTATTTATTTTTCGCAGTTCTAATTTCGTGGCAATATTTATTTAGGCATTCCTCGTATCTATCCCAAGAAGCGTGTGAACGCGAATTTTTTGCAGACCGATAAAGCCGCTTCTTTTTGTTTCTAAGTCTGCGCAAAGACTTGGTGAACCATGGATTAGTTTTATCATTCGTAATCATTATTAACGGCACGTGTTTTTCTAATTAGGGCTGAAATCGCATTTTTGAAAAGAACCCAGTTTTCCTCAACTGAGCGACTGTAAAAGGAAGGCAGCAGCACATTGTCAAGGAAAGACTCAAGTTTCCTGTTAATGGCATCGTAATCGGCTTTATTATAATCTCTAATTTTCTTTGATTCGGTTCCTGCAAAAGGTGGCAAGATAGAAAGATCAACTTGCAGCAGTTTGTGGTCACTAAAGCCATTCAAATAGTTTATGTGGTCTATAGTTTCAGGTGCAGTTGTAAGAACGAGATCAAGTATATTTGAACCGCGAGTTGAGTGAGTGACAACCTGAGCCAAATGAAAGTCTAAAGTTAAGTTGATGAAGTCAGTTGAGTACTTACAAGAAGATGACAGCTGCTCCCAGTCAATAAATGGTAGATTGAAATCACCGAATAAATAAACGATGCGAGCCTGACAGATTTCGATGGCAGAATTAATGCTGCTGCGCAACTCTTCTAAGAAAGAATGATGACAATCGGGCGGACGATAACAGCTGCCGAGCAACATTCTTGTGGAATGAATTGTGCAAACTACCCATATAATTTCAATCTTACAATAGGAAGCGATGACATAAGACGTGATGGTTTTTTTAACAGCTATAAGAACACCACCACCCCTTCTGTCTGGACGATCGTTTCGATAGACGTTGTATCTGTTAGCATATGTAAAAATCTCATTGTCACTGATGTCAGCGTTAAGCCATGTCTCAGTGAAGACAAGAATATCAGAATGGCTATCATCGATATAAGATGACACTATTTCACGTTTGGATAAGATGCTTCTAATATTAGTGAATGATACTGTTAGTGATAGAGGAGTGCAAGGCTTATGCAGCTCCGGCTTCCTTAACTTTTGTACGTGTCCTTTTAGCTATCTGCCTGAGCGTATAACTGACTTAGAGACGGCGTCATAGACGTAAATAACGGTTTCGATGCGCAGCTTGTCCACTACAAGCCTAAATGGCTTATTTTGAGTTCTGGCAAATTCTATCAGCTTTCTGCGGGTCTGTCGCGTTGCCAATGAAAAATCTTCGCGTATTGAAAACGTAGTGCCTTTCAGATTTCAGGCACGCGAAATCTATATATATATATATATATATATATATATATATATATATATATATATATATATTATAACGGGGTTTATTGAATAAAATCAACTGCCTGGTTCAAGAGGCGTCAGTCACTGTCACGAGCTCAGCTCTTCGTCGTCGTCGTCTTTCAGGTGCTCCAACTAGATAGTGTCTCTCTCCCTCTTCCCCACTACATTTGACATGGTGATGAAGAGGAGCCATCCTGGTGACCCACGGCGAAGCAAGCACAAGGGGATCATAGTAAGGTTTGAAGCGGCTGATGTGGACTGTCTCATATATATATATATATATATATATATATATATATATATATATATATATATATATATATATATATATATATATATATATATATATATATATATATTATAACGGGGTTTATTGAATAAAATCAACTGCCTGGTTCAAGAGGCGTCAGTCACTGTCACGAGCTCAGCTCTTCGTCGTAGTCGTCTTTCAGGTGCTCCAACTAGATAGTGTCACTCTCCCTCTTCCCCACTACATTTGACATGGTGATGAAGAGGAGCCATCCTGGTGACTCACGGCGAAGCAAGCACAAGGGGATCATAGTAAGGTGGGAAGCGGCTGATGTGGACTGTCTCACGACCACGCCATCATCTGTCATTGGCAGGTGTCACTTGTTCGACGACGTAGGTGACCGGTGACGTGCATTGAACGATGCGGTACGGACCATTGTACTTGGGTGCAAACTTTCGGGAGGGGCCGAGGGACTGGAATGGAACCGAAATCTATACAAATAAGCCTAGGGAAGCTGTGAGCAAGCTTGTCTTAGTCAAGTCATTCTTTTGGAGACCTTGTGTGACGGACGTAAATGAACGCGCTAATTGGCGGCACTCTTCGGCACACTGAACAAGTTTGGAGGTTGGGCGGTATTCTGAAGCATCTGGGCGGTAAGTAAATATCGTGTCAAGCATAGAAGACGGCTCACATCCGTACAGTAGAAAAAAAGGTGAAAACCCTGTAGTTGCTTGCATGGCCGTATTATACGCATACGTCACGAAAGGGAGCACCAGGTCTCAATTAGAATGGTCGGAGGATATGTACCTAGAAAGCATATCCCTGAGCATGCGGTTGAAGCGCTCTGCCAAATCGTTTGTCTGTGCGTGATAGCTTGTAGTGATGCGATAAATAATATTTCACTCACTGAGAATCTCCTGGACTACTTGCGATAGAAACGCACGCCCATGGTCACTAAGCAGCTCACGTGGCGCGCCATGGCGAGTGACAAAGCTATGCAAGATGAGCAAGGTGACATCAAGAGCAGGAGCGGCTGGCAAAGCGGCGGTTTCAGCGTAACGGATTAGGTGGTCAACGGCCACAATAATCCAGCGATTTCCCGCAGGAGTACATAGTAGTGGGTCGTAGAGGTCGATGCCGATTCTATCAAACGGCCGAGCTGGAAACGGCATTGGTTGTAATTCGCCAGAGGCATGACAAGTTGTTTTCCGTCGCTGACACTCAGCGCTGGAGCGTATGTACTTGCGAACGTACGAGTACATTCCACGCCAGAAAAATCGCTGGCGAAGCCGGTCGTACTTTTTCAAAACGCCAGCGTGCGCGTTTTGAGGGTCTGCGTGGAAGTACGCGCACATGTTGGAGTGCAAATGGCGAGGTATGACAAGAAGCCATTTCGTACCATCCGGCTGATAGTTGCGACGGTACAATATGGCATCCCGTATTGTATAATGGGGAATTTGCCGACGTAGTGCACGAGGTAGACGCCGGCATGGTGTCACCGAAGACGAGAAGAGAACGTCGATAAGCGAGGCTATCGGAGGGTCCTTGCGTTGTTCCGAAGGCATGTCAGCGGTATCGATGCTGCCGATGGTAGCTTTGGCGAAGGAAACAGGTGCAACGGCTGAAGGAAGGGGCGAACGATAAAGAGCATCTGTGTCGGTGTGCTTGCGCCCTGAGCGGTAAATGACGTGAATATCAAATTCCTGTAAACGTAGCGCCCAACGTCCAAGCTGGCCCGAAGGATCCTTCAATGTAGCGAGCGAACAGAGTGAATGGTGATCTGTAACTACATCAAATGGGTGTCCATATAGATAAGGACAAAGTTTTCGCTATGCCCAAACAATGGCCAAACATTCCTTTTTGGAAATTGAGTATTTGTGCTCTGCCTTGGTTAGAGTACGACTGGCATACGCAATTACATATTCCGAGAAGCCAAGCTTGCGTTGAGCAAGGACAGCGCCAAGTCCTATGCCACTGGCATCCGTGTGCACCTCGATTGGAGCAGTAGGGTCGAAGTGGCGTAAAACAGGTGATGAAGTAAAGAGATGGCGTAATGTTGCAAAAGCATCATCGCATGCTGGTAACCAATCAGAGAGGTGTCCATCGCCAGTGATCAGCTGTGTCAGTGGTGCGATTTTTGAAGCTAAGTTATTCACAAAGCGGCGGTAGTACGAGCACAGTCTGACAAAGCTGCGAAGAGCTTTCATGGTCGTAGGCTTCGGGAACTTAGCGACAGCACGAAGCTTCTCTGGCTCTGGGAGGGTGCCCTGTTTTTAAACAACGTGGCCAAGTATTGTAAGCTTCCGAGCTCCAAAAAGGCACTTCATGAGGCCTGCGTTCGTGAGGCAGCTCAAGACTTCGCTGAGACGATGAAGGTGGCTGTCGAAATCAGGGGAGAAAACGACATCATCCAAGTAACATAGGCATGTCTTTCATTTTAGCCCACACAAGACGCTATTCATCATCATTTCGAATGTGGATGGCACATTTAAAAGGCCGAAGGGCATTACATTAAATTCGTATAGCCCATCGGGCGTCACAAAAGCAGTTTTGGGACGATCTTATGGTGCCATGGGGACCTGCCAATAACCGGACCGTATGTCTAATGATGAGAAGAATTAAGCGCCTTGCAAGCAGTCCGGGGCATTATCGATGCGTGGCAAAGGGTATACGTCTTTAATCGTGACTTTGTTGAAACGACGGAAATCGACGCCAATCGAATTGAGCCGACTTTTTTCCTCACAAGTACCCCAGGTGAAGACCAGGGACTGATGGACGGCCGAATGACGCCACGTTGAAGCATGTCGGCCGCTTGCTCGGTGATCACATGGCGCTCAACAGGAGACATACGGTAGGGACGCTGTCGCAGAGGCGCTTGGGAGCCGGTGTTAATGTGATGGACAACGGTGTGCGTTCGGCCTAAGGACGTCTGCTGGCAATCCAACGAGCCGCGAAACTGGTGAAGAAGTTCTATAAGCTTTTCACGGTGTGGTTCTTCAAGTTCATCGTCAATTGAGGAACCATACAAATTAATGTTTCGTGGACAGTTGAATGGGCAGATGGCGTCAACGCATTAAGCTGCAAATCACTTTCACCGTTAAGGTCGAAGATGGAAGAAACGTCTAAGCCTTGGAATGTTCCAATACATTCTCCGCGATGCAAGGTTGTGGGAGACGGCAAGGGATTTGTGACAAACAAATTGGTAGCGCCCGCCGAAATATTTAGAACTGCAAACGGCAACGCGAGGCTCTTGCGACTTTGGAATGTTTGGGAAGGCGTAAACAACACTGCAGGCTTAGACACATCGGCACAAGATACGGGAACAAAGGCTGCGCTAGTCGGTGGTATGTCGATGTCGTCAGTAACAAACAGCTTGTTCAACGGAAATTCCGCAGACGAGGCACACAACGCAGAGAAGGCCACTTCAGCACAAGCACAGTCGATAACCGCATGATTACAAGACAGAAAATCCCAGCCGAGGATCACATCATGAGAACACGCCTGTAGCACGAGAAATTCAACGGTATACAAAATATCTTGGATCAGAACGCGGGCGGTACAGGCAGCTGATGGTCGAATATTGTGAGCACTGGCAGTACGAAGGGACAACCCCTTTGGCGTCGTGGTAACCTTCCGAAGCAGGCGGCAAAGTTTTAAATCAATTACTGAAACGGCAGCACCAGTGTCTACAAGCGCAAGGGTACGGTAACCATCCACAAAAACATCGGTGAGGTTTGTCGGAGAAACGCGAGGACTTGATTCTTACGACGACGACGCAGTTCGTGCTTCTTAAACTGCGGCATCTAGTTTTCCACGTCTGAAGAGCAGGGTCGACGGCGCATAGGCGACAGGGAGCGACGTCGGGGAGATGGAGATCGGTGATTGACTGAGGGAGGGTGGTCGGGTGAAGAGGATCCTTGTTTCAAAAGTTAATTAGAGCGCGAAAACTTGACACAATCACTCACACACGCACACACCCATGCATCAAACACATGGTTTGTGGGTGTGTGCGTGTGTGAGTGATTGTGTCAAGTTTTCGCGCTCTAATTAACTTTTGAAATGATCTACCGACTAGCCCAACAACAAGTTCTCTTAGGATCCTTGTTTACGTGCCGTGTTGTTAGAGCGCCGAAAGTCGTGCGACGATCTTTGCATGGTGTCGCTCTGAACGAGAAGGCGGCGGCGGCACAAGCGAGCCACATGTCCTGCGTAACCGCAAGAAAAGCAAATCAGGTGGTTGTCTGCGGTGCGCCACGGATTCAGAAACGCTGCAATCGGCCGGCTGAACAGAACTGGTGATGACCGAACAGAGATCGGCGAGGTAGCATAAGTGGGCTGTCGAGGTGGTCTGGCTGCAACGACTTGCGCACACGTCAAGGGTGCGGCCTCCAGAGGTGGTGAACGAGCGAAAGGCAAAGCGTCAGCTACCTCATCTTGTATGACGTTTGACGTATGATTTTGTGCCGATCTGTCAACCCGTTGAGGGCAGCCTGACGACACCGGAAGGAGCTTCCTGCGGCCCTACTGTGTGACGCTCCTGCTCTGAATTGCCACTTATAAAGCTACCGTCCCCACCAAGGCTCCATTGCAGCAGCGACAGCGGGATGGCCACGTACTGAATTGAATTCTGTCTTTCGTGCAGGTTAGTAGTTATTAAGTATTCTAAGGTAACCCTTCTGTTCAAATCGCTGTTGCTGCTGCTACCGAAGTACTATAGTTTTTTTTGGTTCTTTTGCAATTTATGGTGTGACTGAAACTTGTTAAGCGATGCCGACGTGTGCCGAACTTGCGAAGCGCATTGATGCAATTGAAGTGAACTTCAACAATGAGTCTGACCGTCTGGCTCATGATGTCTTCGGTAAAGTCTTGTTGAGAATGCAATCTTCAGGAATTGATGTTAAGGAGCTCAAAAGCGAAATTGCCGATTTAAAACAGAGCATGGAAATCCTGAATGGCATTGTTGAGACACTGCGCTCAGAAAAAGAGGTACTCGCTGCCGATAACAAAAGACTGTTGAACGAAAACAACTTGCTCTCAAAAAAGGTTCAAGAACTTGAACAGTACTCCAGAATCAACAATGTAGAAATCAAAGGCATTCCCTGCACGCAAGGGGAAGACTGTGTAGCGATTTTGCAAAAAGTTGGCGATACTGTAGGTTGCCCCCTTGTGCCCTCTGACCTTGACATTGTGCACCGTGTCCCGACGAAGGTCAAGGAAAAAAAGAATGTTGTTGCCAGGTTTTGCTCGCGTTCGAAGAAGAATGAATTCATTTCTAAGGCACGTAAAGCTAAGTTGTGTCTTGGGGATCTTGGTATCTCTTCTGCAATCAACAGCCCTGTGTACGTAAATGATCACCTAACGCCAACAAATAAGTCATTATTCACCAAGGCTTTAACTCTAAAGAAAGCCAATAACTGGAAATTCTTATGGACAGAGAATTGTGCAATTAAGGCAAGGAAAACTACCAACAGTCAGGTTTACCGCATTGCTAAGGAATCTGATCTCTCTTTTATAATCTAGATATCCCTGTTTTTTTTCACGCCTACGCTGTTGTTTTTTTCACCATCGCTGTATCTGATTCACCATGTCAGTTTACCTAAACACTTCAGAGTTGGATAATTTTCTTTTTAACAGCTCATGTTCGCTTATTCATTTCAATGCTCGTAGTATGCGGAAACATTACGACGACATTCAAAATCTTCTCTCTAGAATCACAAAGCCCTTTCCTATCATTTGTATCACCGAAACTTGGCTTTCAGACGCTGATAAAAATATTTTCGGCTTCCCCAACTACTCATCTGAATACGCACACAGACCATCAAGCAATCATGGTGGAGCAGCCATCTATGTATTATCAAACCTGGCATTCAAACGACGGCATGACCTTGCAATAAATTTACCAAACTGTGAAGCTGTATGGGTAGAATTTGATCATTTGTTGCTTAACATCGACAACAAAAATTTTATTTTGGGTTGTATTTATCGTTCGCCCTCTACCTCCATTACCGATTTTTGCAACGCTTTAGACAATGTGCTTGAATCAATATCATCAGAAAATAAAAATGTAGTTATTGTTGGTGACATGAATATCAACCTGCTTGATACCGCGTCCGCTAACTTCACGACATATTCTAGCTGCTATCACAGTTATGGTTTTGAATGCCTAATTACTCAAGCTACACGTCTTTCTCGTGACGGCGGATGCTCACTGATTGATCATGCGCTATCAAACCTTCTGGTCGCTCCTGAAGCAGGCATTCTTACCAGTGATATCACCGACCATTATCCCATTATTCTTAAAACTATTTCAACTCCTATTTGTCGTTCCGCATGCTTTCATAAACTTGTTTTGGATAAGGAAGCACTTATCGAGAACATTACGAAATCAGACTGGCTTGCTGTAAGGGAAACCAACGACCCTCAAGAAGCATTCTCGCGCTTTTTTTCTTTACTTTTACATTACTTCCATTCCCATTCGCATAGGAAAAAATGCAAGAAGATCATTGCGTCACCTCAAAACCCATGGCTAACTGATAAATTACTTAAAGCAATGCGCAGACGCGAGAATCTTTACAAAAAAACCAAGAAACAGCCTTTCAATGTTAAGCTAAGAGCAAGGTACAAGAAATACTGTAATAATCTCTGTGCGCACTTAAAAAGAGCAAAAAGAAAATACCTCGAACAGAAAATATTAGAATGTGGAAGTAACTCCGATAAAAAATGGAAATTAGTAAATTCTTTTCTAAATAGAAACGGCGACCGAGGAAGCATTACTTCAATAATTCATAACGGCATTGTGCACTCAAATCCACGTGACATTGCTGATACATTCAGTGACTTCTTTTTTTCGAACAATCTGCCATCGGACCAAGTTTTAGATTACGAAATCACTCGCTTACCCCAGTCCTTCTATTTGTTCCCCACTTCTGCCGATGAAGTAACCGCGGTAATTCGGAATCTAAAAACCACTAGCGCTGGTCTAGACGACATCAGTCCATCACACATAAAGCTGATTGCTCTATCTATATCTGACATTCTTGCAGATGTCATTAATCTAATATTTAAAAAGGGGACTTTTCCTCGCGAACTTAAGCGTGCTAGAGTTACCCCAGTATTTAAAAAAGGAGACCGATCATTGGTAACGAACTACCGGCCTATATGTGTGCTCCCGTTCCTCAGCAAAGTAATTGAGAAATTATTTGAAAAGCGCCTAACTAATTACCTTCAAAAGTTTAGCATTCTTACTGATTTTCAGTTTGGTTTTCGAACAGGATATTCTACTGATCTCGCTTTATTATATCTTACTGAATTTCTAAAGCAGGCGATTGACGATGGCAGTTTAGCTGGATCTGTTTTTGTTGACCTAACAAAAGCCTTTGATACTATTAATCATCAGATACTCTTCATAAAACTGGAAGCAATGGGAATATGTGGTCCTGCTCTGTTATTTATTCGCAGTTATCTCCTTAATCGAAACCAAACGGTCAGTATTTCCGGTACCTACTCCAAACAAACAACAACGAACATAGGAGTACCACAAGGGTCCATTCTGGGCCCACTTTTGTTTTTAATCTATATCAACGATCTACCTAATTTTATCATACACTGTAAATATTTGCTCTACGCTGATGATACGACGATTTTTAGTTCCGATAATAGCATAGACTGTTTAATAAATAAGCTGAGCACAGATCTTCGCAATATACTACACTGGTGTAAGCTAAACAAATTACAGTTCAATCCTCAAAAAACCCAATTTATTCTCTTTTCATCACATCAGCGATCGATAGTAACAGATCCCACAATTAGTATCCCAAATCATTCGATCCACGCTAGTAATGATTGTGTTTACTTGGGCGTCAAACTAGATAGAAACTTAAAATTCCACTCTCATATTTTAGATGTCAAGAAAAAGCTGTCTTATGGTATACGCATCCTCATTCGGTCTCGCCCTTTTTTTTCACGTTCCATTCTCTTGTCACTATACTACGCATTTATTCATTCTCACATCAACTACTGTATAACTACCTGGGGCACTACCTACAACACTCACCTCGCACCGTTACAGACTATTCAAAACAAAGCAATTAAAATGGTCACTTCTAGTTCACATTACACCAATTCAAAACAACTATTCTACAGCTACAACATCCTTACAGTGCGCGATATGGTTAAGTATAATCTAGTCATATGTTTATCCAAGCATATCAATGAGCTATTTCCCATTTCCATCATCCCGTCCTCCTCACTTCTCAATACCAACAACACTAGATTTGCTTACCACAAAAACTTCATCTTACCGAAAGCCCGGACTAACTATGGCAAACAAACCGCTCATTTTAGCTCACTTTCCATATGGAATTCACTTCCATTCATCTTAAAAGTAATGAATCCACACTCGTTTGCAAAAGAATTAAAAAAGCTCTTTGTCAACCAATACAACACGTAGCACTTCATTCTCATAGCCCCTAAAGCATGCTCTCACACATGTATATATGTGTGTATATATATGTGTGTATATATATGTGTGTATATATATATGTGTATATATGTGTGTGTATATATGTATGTGTGTATATATGTGTATATATATTTATATATTTTTTCTTTTTTCTTTTTACATATCGTGTTTACATGGTTCCGTTATATTATGAAATGTGCTTGATCACCTATATCATTATGATTATTGGAATTTTTCCCTTCCTGTCGAAGCTATGTTTTATTTGTTTTTATGTTCATCATGCACAGGAGGTCCCAATTCAGTCTCCGACTATGGGACCTCCTTCTGTATACTGTCTGTAATGACTTTACTTCATAGTAACAATAAAATTTGATTCTGATTCTGATTCTGATTCTGACGTGCCTTATGGCCGGGGCCAGATGATCTGGGGCCAAAGGTATGCGTTTGTGCCGGCTCGGGTGCGCTCAATCAAATGGAGAGCTGCTGAGCGACCTCCTCACGCACGAACTGCTTTATGTGAGCCAACATGTTGTTCTGGTCTCCGAGAGTCAAGGCCGCGATCGAATCACGTTGTTCCAGAGAGCTCAGTGTTTGGGCGCGTTGCTTGCGCAATTCGTCAAAACTCTGGCACAAGATGACGAGTTCGGCAATGGTTTGTGGGTCCTTGGCTAACAACATTTGAAATGCGTCATTGCATGTGCCCTTGAGGATTAGTTTGATTTTGTCGGCTTGGAGCATCGCTGGGTTTACCCGCTTGCACAAGCCAACAACGCCTTCAATGTAGCTGGTAAAGGTCTTTCCTGGCTGTTTAGCGTGCTCACGAAGTCGTTGCTCTGCGCGGAGTTTTCACACAGCAGGGCGGTCGAAGACTTGCGAAAAGGAGGCCTTGAATGAAACCCAGCTGGCAATGTCGGCTTCGTGATTGCGCCACCAGAGACTTGCGACACCGGACATATAAACGCTTACATAGGTCAGCTTAGCCGCATCGTCCATATTGTGCGCTGCGCTCACCTTGTGGTAAGTAGTCAGTCACTCCTCAACGTCTTGGCCGTCAGTGCCGCTGAAGATCACTGGGTGACGCAGTGGCCACACGCCGGGACATGTAGAGGCGGGACCTTGCGAGGTACCTTGGTTGGAGGGTTTCCGGCATTGCTGGCACTGCAGGTAAGGTGCGACTTCGTAGTTCCAGCTTCGAAGACTACCCTGCATTTCCACCAAATTATAAGGGGGTTTATTGAATAAAACCAACTGCCTGGTTCAAGAGGCGTCAGTCACTGTCACGAGCTTTGCTCTTCGTCGTAGTCGTCTTTTAGGTGCTCCAACTTGATACTATTTCTTTCCCTCTATCCCACTACAATATATATATATATATATATATATATATATATATATATGGCAGTTGTTTTTAGTCAATAAACCCCCTTTAATATATATATCCTTCATTAGTCACAACACTGCGCCTCTCACGCTGCTCGTGCTTGGAGCTTAAAGCGCGCGCTAGGACAGAACGAGTTCTGGTGTCTGGCGGTATGGATGCAGGCAGCCGCCGCCACTCTGCTTTGGCTCTGAAGGAAAAAGTGTCGAGGTTCACTACGTTTCTCTCTGTCTCTGGCTCTGGCTACTAGTAATGCCCCCGAGAACGCGCCTTTCCTCGAGCCACCGACTGCCATGCTTTCGTGACTCAGCCCACCATTGCCACCGTTCCGCCCAGCCGGGGACGCTACGAGCGTGCGTAGCCAACGGACGCAAAGAACATCGGCTTTGTCAATTTTTGACTGGAGCCACGAACCTTTTTATCGGACACCAAATATTCTGTGGCCTTTGGTCCCAGCATGTCACCTGGACCACGAAGCCGTACATCTAGGACAGCACAAGCTAGGAAAGAACACGCCCAACAAGAAAAGGAAAATGCATTGCCGGTTTTATAAGTAACAGATGGGAAGTTTCGCAGCTATCCTTTTCCTTTTCACAAGCAGAAGTGCTAGCACTGCGCTTGAACACGCCCGCTTTTTCGGTGACTCTCTTATCGGTGTACCGGCCTCCCATTTTCAATACGCGCCTTTTCTTATCTGAAGTTTAGTCCACACTATCATCCTTATTGATAAAAGAGCATGTGTGCATCATAGGAGACGTTAACATTGACCTTTTGCGTCCCACTGTAGGCCTCATTGCTGATTATCTAGACAGCCTTTCTAAATGGGGCTTTGAGTGCCGAATAAATCAAGCGACTCGAGAGGAAGTTTCGGCTGGCAAGCTCATCATGTCGTGCATTGACCACGTTTTCGTACGAGCGCAGAACCTGCTCACAAAAAACTGAAATAGTACAGACGAAGATATCTGACCATTACTTTTTCTGCGGCTCAATCAGCTGTCCACATATGACGACGATGCCAACCGATACAAAAAAAAACTAATTTCGATGCTAGATTTAAAAAAATTTGATAATCTGGTAGCTTATTATGACTAGAATTCATAACGTCTCCTAGTTATCTCTATGATAAATTTGTAGAAGCGTTCATAAGCTTAAAAGAAAGTGCAACGCGAACGATACACTATAAACAACGTTAATTGGAAAATAAATGGATGTCAACACGTATACTCGCTGCAATAAAAGAAAAGAACTTGCTTTGGACACAATGTAAGCGTTATCCTAATTGTTCAGACTTGCAAGCCAAATTTAAGCAAAACAGAAACAAGGTTAATGCTATGATTCGCTCGGCTAAACAAACCCATTTCCGAGCCAAATTTAAGGATGCCAGTAACAGCAGCAAAAAACCTGGGCGTTAATTAACACCTTTAAAGGCGCTAACACTCGCGTCAATATTTTGAATAACTTTTTTTCGAGTCAAGCCAATAACGCATAGAAGATTGCTGATGAATTCAACAACTTTTTCTCTCGAACAATTACAAACACAAACTCCAAGTAGGCCCGTGCATTTTACGTTACAGTGTTAGCGAATCGGCATATCTACCTTCAATATCATGTCAAGACTTACGATCTATAATTTTCAGTTTGAAGTGTAAAAAATCTGCTGGCATTGATGGTGTTTGTATAAGTGACTTGCACCGTACATTTGAATACACCCATGAAGTTCTGATAGCACTAATAAATCACATTATTTCTAGTGGAGAAATTCCCATAAACTTGAAAACATCAATAGTTACACCTCGACACAAATGCGGTGCGCGTGGTGAACTTGAAAATTATCGTCCGATATCAATTCTGCCTTTTATTGCACGAATACTAGAAAAACATTTGTTAACGATGACAAGCTTTCTCGATAGTCACATTTTATCGCCTTGCCAGTATGGTTTTCGACAGGGGAAAAGCACTCAGACGCTTTTGGAAGACTTCTCTGATCAGTTGAACGAGGCGTTCGATACCAACAAAGTTGCCTGTGCGCTCTTTCTTGACTGCAGCAAGGCTTTCGACAGTGTCCATCATACCTTGTTATTGGATAAACTTTTTTAGTTAGGGTTTAGGGGTGCTTTCTGGTCTTTGTTGGCGAATTCGCTCCAAGGCAGGCGTGAACTTCTATCCATTGAACAATCTCACAGCGCATTCCAAGTCATCAAAACCGGCGTTCCACAGGGATCAATTTTTAGTCCGCTGCTATTCAATATTTTTGTAAATGACCTTCACAGCGCGATACCGGTTTCTCTATATCAATACGCCGACGACACTGTGATCGTGATGACTGCAAAGAACTTTTATGAGGCGATTACTCTTCTTCAGTCAGCTGCCACTAAAGCTATGGATTGGTTTCGAGATAACCTTGTTAATATAAACTTGTCTAAAACTAATCTAATCTGCCTCCACAACCCATTGAAGAAAGTAACCCTTGATTATCCTTTCATTTTGCATTGTTCTGACTGTTCATTCTGCTCTTGTAGTCCTTTACAGTATTCATCTGTTGTGAAATACCTTGGCTTATACATTGAACATTGACAGCGACGTTTCCTGGAATAGTAATCTTGCCTATGTTTGCAAATTGCAAAAGACTTCGCGCTGTGTCATGTCTATTACATAACATAAGATACTACATGCCGTTGTCAGTACGTAAGATAATAGCACACGCTTTAAATTACAGTATACTGCGTAACGTAATAACCATTTACAGACAGTGTGCTGTTCGTTGGCACAATAGAATGAACAGAATATTGCGTTGGATTAAAAAAATATATATATCTTACGACCTGAACATTAATTCTGAGAAAGACATTTTCAAAACGCTGGCCCAGCCGTGGTGGTCTAGTGGCTAAGGTACTTGGCTGCTGACCCGCAGGGCGCGGGTTCGAATCCCGGCTGCGGCGGCTGCATTTTCGATGGAGGCGGAAATGTTGTAGGCCCGTGTGCTCAGATTTGGGTGCACGTTAAAGAACCCCAGGTGGTCTAAATTTCCAGAGCCCTCCACTACGGCGTCTCTCATAATCATATAGTGGTTTTGGGACGTTAAAGCCCACATATCAATCAATCTGACCCGCAGGTCGCGGGTTCAAATCCCGGCTGCGGCGGCTGCATTTCCGATGGAGGCGGAAATGTTGTAGGCCCGTTTGCTCACATTTGGGCGCACGTTAAAGAACCCTAGGTGGTCGAAATTTCCGGAGCCCTCCACTACGGCGTCTCTCATAATGAAATGGTGGTTTTGGGACGTTAAACCCCACATATCAATCAATCAAAACGCTGTTTATGTCAAACTTCAATAATCTGTAATTCAAACGGTTGTTTTAAAACATTTCTGGTCCAAAGAATTCCTGGTTCCGTATGTTACTTCTCGTTCTTTAAGACCTAAAGTATGCTACAGGAGGCCGCGGTGTTCGACAAACTATGGAACTGGAATACGAGCCTATTATGTACCAACCTATTTCCATGCACTTTCCCCCCAGCATTTTTCGCATAAAAACAAAATACAAATTAAATAAACTGCTACGGCGTATCTGTCTACGATTGTAATGCATGTCGTTTGTTATTTCACATACACTCATTCGCAAGCATGATGCTGCACAATTATCCAGAGTGTTACTTTGCTTAAGAAGCATTTGCTCTATTTTTTCTTTTTTCCTTTACACCTTTTCACTTTCAATTGCTGTAAATATTGTATAATGCTTGTAACTATTGCTTATATGCTTTGTTGTTTCTAATCTTATATGCCCGTTGTTTTTTGTCCTGTCATCCCTCCTAGGCCATAAGGTACAATCTTGTAACGCGTCCGGTTTTTTTGCTGTCTGCCAGGCACTGCCACTCAAGCCTCCAATTGGCTTTGGCAGGCCTGGTCACATGTACTGTTCTATTTGAAGAAATAAAAGGTGTTATTAATATTATATTATTATAATTATTATAATTATTATTATTATCGCCTCACGGCGCCTACGCTCAGTTTAATGGCTCAGCTAGCGTCCGGCAGTGGGGAAATGGACACTCATGCCAAAATGGACGCTTGTTTAACTCAACGTGGCTACGACCATGAGTAAATTGCATGGTCGACCATTTCGCATGTGGGGAACTAAGATTTGGCACTAACGGAGCCTATCCGCAATAAAAATCTGTTCCCTTTTGTGGAGAGATGCTCCCAGCGACGAAAGGCCAAGAGAATCGCGGCCACCGCCCAGGCTGCTTCAGGAAAGCATTCATCCAAACCACAAGCTCCTACCTGTCTCAAAAGAAAAGGAGCATGCCAAGCCAGCGTGGAAGGCGAAGTCTCTTCGGGAATTCCACCCGGACGACGTTATAGTTGTCGTAAAGCCCCGGACTACCCTGTCGCTCAGAGCCACTTTCCAACCTGGTGAGCTCGGCCTCTCCTTACGCACTTATCTTGGCGCGCAATCGGCTGCAGATGTTAGCTTCGTGCTCTTCTGTTAGCAGGAACTCCTTGTCGCAAGTACCCAGAACGCTCACGTGGCCGACCGCCTTCTTGGGAACTTCGTCATCAAAACGGCACAAGGGAATGTGGCCCTTCGTTGTCATCTCAAACAATATGATGAGGATGTCAGCTATGGCGTCGTCTCTACAGCTAGTCATAAGACGGATGAAATCCTGAGGAATAGTGTTCAATAAAACGAGGGAACTATCCTCAACGTTCGCAAGTTTGGGACGTCCAACGATGCCCGACTCATCTTTGCCGGAAGGTCAAGCCACAGACTGTCCTCTACAAATATGAGATCGTAACTGTCTGGTCCTACCTCCGGATCATCCCGGCTTGCGGCGTGCGCAGCGTCGTGCGACATAAGGTGGACACATGCGTCAATCCAAAACAAGATATTTGTGGCCTGTGCGGACAACACGCGCCATTTGTTGAGGGGGTGCAGGCTCCTTCCGAGTGCAGCGCAAAATGTGCAGTTTGTGGTGGTGGCCACGCCACGAACTCAAAGGACTGTGTGGCGAAATACTGCACTGCCACCAAGTTTGTCAGCTCAAAGGACGGCAAGACCAACAAGGTATGGAAGTCACTGTCACGTCAGCCGACACAGAGCTCTGGCAGCGGTGATGACTTACCGCAACAAAGTCATCACAACGCGACGCCACCACCACCAAGTAGTGGCCCCCAGAAGCAGACAGCACCACCACTACCTCCCCCACACGGCGGCAAAGGGAATCAGAGCCACTCCCTGCAGCAGCAGCAACCGAGGATGCATGGCGCAGGGGACTTCTGGGCAAGCATGGTCAAAAATGGCAAACAGGTGAGCGGCGCGAGTGGTTATGCCTCCTCCTTCCCCTCTTATTTAACATCCCATGCCCACTCAACTGATGATGCTGAGCTGCACAATCCAGTGGCGTCTCTCTAGGCACGAGATGCTCCGTGCCAAAATTGAACCCTTGAAAAGCAATTCACTCGCCCTCCCCAACCTGCCCTACACGCGGAATCTATGGAGAGCACGACAGTGCCACCGCTGAATCTGTAATCTTCCATTGCTGCCCTTGAGACCCACCCCGAAACCAAATTTACGCCCATCATGACCACATTGGCTGCACAAATCATATCTCAAATTACTGATCACTTGAATACTCTGGTTAACGCTCAAGTAGTGGAGACCTTTACCAACATGCGTGCCCGCACTGCGTGCAAAGATAGCTTCAAGCATTCATTTCACCGCTCAAGCAAATTTTCTCTTGGGGAAATCTTTTCAACGGCGATGTGGATTGTGGCTTCCTCTCTGGGACAGAAGTACAGACCCAAGGAGCTGGCTTCGTGACTACGACCCTCTCAAATGTAATTCCTAATACTGATAACGGCGGGACATCCTTCGTGTAGGCAATACTCCCGGTCTAAATTCGACTCGCTCGCTGGATTTCATGCCGACCGGTTGTGACCCCGCGATATCCGACGACAGCGCAGCTGTGGTCGACTGGCTCGCCCTACGCCATCTCCGGACGTCGACAAGAGCTCTCGCTGAGTGGTGCCCCGTCCGCGGACTTCTGCGACCGTGTCCATCTTTGCCATCTTCTCCTTACATCTGGATGTCGCTGTCTCTGCGCCACGGTCTCTCCTTCCCCCTCTCTCTATCTCTATACCTTTTGATCCTATACCTTTAATCCCTCCTTACCCCCATCCTTTTACAGAGTTACAGGGCTCACTTTTGTCTTTGTTTCATTTAAAATCACATAAGAAAAGGTTTAAATTGGCTTCCCCACTCTAGTAACTCAGTGGAACTATCGAAGACTCCGGTCTCCTACTAAGCGGGAGGCAAACCTCCGGATGTACATTTCAACCTTTACTCAAAAGTCCGCCGTCTTGACACTTCAGGAGCCGGGAAAGGGCATTACCTTGCAAAATTATACGACGTTCCAACAGGACCCGTCGTCTTGTCTTTGCATCCACAAAAACTTCACTGCCACCATGGTCGATTTTGACCTCCAACTGGAATACTCCTATGTAATGGTCACCCTCCTCCCTATCTATAACTCAGATCCACCATTACATATTCTTAACGTATACTGTGCTCCGAAACTGCCGAATGTTTCATTCTCGGTCCCCAGTAGCCACGCGCTAAGAGTGGTGGGTAGGGACCCCCTCCTAATTGTGGGTGACTTAAACGCCCACAGTCTAGTTTGGGGGTACCACCGTAAAAAGTAGTGTGGATGCAAGCTGGCGGAACTTGCGTCAACGCTGGGACTTACTCTTCAAACTGACCCGGTCTGCCCAACTCGGATAGGGAACTCTGTGACACGAGATACGCGTCCAGATTTGACCTTTACCCGCAACATTCAGTATGCAGAAGGGGCCGACACAGAGGAAACCCTCGGTAGCGACCACTGAATTTTGAATACAATATTCCGGACCAAACCATTGGCACATCCGATATCTCAAGCCCGGCTCCCAGACGTACTGGTCAAAATTTAAGCAAAATTAAAACAAAGGGACATCGATAGTCGGCCAAGGGTACAACGCGTGGACTCACGAATCGGTTAGTAAACTTCGCTCCACTGAAACTAAAATTCAGCTTTCAGACGTGGTCTCGGACGTGGATAACTACCTCCTTCACCTCTGGGAAGCACGGCATTGCCTTGTTCGTCGATGGTAACAACAAAAGCTTAACCAAAAACTTAAAGCTCGAAGTGCCGAACTCACACACAAGGCGTCCGAGTATGCGGCCCCACTTGCGGACGCTAACTGTGTCAATAGATGCAACACGGCAGTGCGCCAGATGTTCGGCAAAAATACTTTGAGGCTGTTTCGCGCGCTCATAGACCCAACGCAGAACCGCACAGAAACTAAGTAACACTTACAAAGGGTAATCCATAGCTTTCAAGATAATGCATCCTAGCTGGCCCATAAATTAAGGGACCAATATTTGTGCTCCACACAGGACCCACGTGGATCGGCGTACTCCTACACGGGTGGGGAGAACGTGGAACTAAATCGCCCATTTGAGCTTTCTGAACTTCAGGAAGCCCTGACTAAAATGAAATGTGGCACCGCTTCAGGTTGGGACCACATTGCTCTGAAATTTTTAGCTAACCTTCCCAACCCGGCGTATGACTCACTATCAGTATATTTCAACAAAATTGGGTCAGCAGAAGTGCCACTCTTCATACAGTGGAAGGCTGCCCTAGTAATTTTTAAACCAAAACCTGGAAAGACCATAAACACAGACAACCTTTGCCCAGTTTCTCTCACATCATGTACGGGCAAACTGATGTGGACGATGGTGTGGGATCGTTTGTCTGATTTCATAGAAAATCAAAATATTTTAGCAGAATCAATGCACAAGTTTCACCCGTACAGATCCGCGCAAGACATTGTGCTTAACTTAATCGGTATATCCTAGACCCTGTTGAATGCCCTCACAATGACAGCTCGCTTTATACCTAAAAGGGGCGTTTTGCAATAAAGCCCTTGAGGTAATTTTAACACGCCTTTCACAAACCGGCTGTGGCCTGAGAGCATTCAAATACATTCGACAGTAGTTAACCGACAGATAATCCAACATTCGCATACAGGAAAGGGAACATGACACTTTGCCTTTAGAAATTAGAGGTACGCCCCAAGGTGCAGTGCTGTCTCTTTTATTATTCAATCTGGCCATGATGCACCTACCGCTTCAGCTGGCTGATGGTCCCGGTATACAGCATGCGTTGTATGCTGATGACATCACCATCTGGGCCACGCAGGGTGCACTCAGAAATATTCTTACGGAAGAGAGACGCCGTATCCACGAGGCTGTGGATGAAATATATTTCAAACCAGCAGCAGCAGCAGCAGCAGCGTGACCGGTGACCAGACACCGAGCGGAGACCACTATTCGTTCTCTTCATCAGGCACACGCGCGCATCGTCCCACAATTTGTCAACATGCATGTAGCATAATCCCCGGAGGCAGATGCGCCTTCTTGGCGCATGTAGATGTCAACGTCAGCGGGAAAGTGGTAAGGTAAGCGTGCCACATGTACGATATCAGTGGTCTGTGGGGCAGTTGAACGCGATGAGGCAGCAGGGACAAGTTCGTATGTCACGGGAGTAACCTCACGAAGGACTCGCTATGGAGCTCTGTAGCGGGAAAGAAGTTTTTCCGACAAGCCGACTTGACGGGCCGGGGACCACAGCAGCACCAATGAACCGGGTAAGAGGTGTACGTCATGGTGCCGTTGATCGTACAAATACCACTGGTTCTCTTGAGAGGCCAGAAAGCGAGTACGGGTGATTTCGCGTGCGTGAGCAGCCCGAGTGATAGCGTCAAGGGCATATTCGCTGGTCGGTGTCGTGGTAGACGGAATGACTGTATCTAGGGGTAATATAGGTTCTCGACCGAAAAACAGAAAAAATGGAGAGTAAGCGGCAGTGTCATGGCGAGAGGAATCGCAGGTAAATGTGACGTACGGTAACGCGAGATCCCAGTCGGTGTTGTTGGTAGAAACAAACTTAGCGAGCATGTCTGTAAGAGTTCGATTTAGACGCACCATGAGTCCATTGGTTTTCGGGCGGTATGACGTAGTCAGCTTGTGTCTCGTTTGACAGGATTGCAAGATGATGGCTATGACCTTCGACAAAATGGTGCAGCCGTGGTCTGTAAGCAGCTGCCGAGGGGCTCCATGTTGCAAAACAATGTCCTTGAGGAGGAAGTCAGCGGCATTTGTGGCGCAGCTTGTTCGAAGAGCTCGTGTGGCGGCATAGCGCGTGGCGTAGCCGGTGGCTGCGGCTATCCACTTGCAAACCGAGGAAGACAAGAAGAAAGGGCCAAGTAGGTCCAAGCAAACGCAGAAGAATGGTTCTGACGGAATGTCAAGTGGTTGAAGGCATCCGGCAGGAAGTGTCGATGGTGTTTTGCGGCGCTCACATTTCTCAAAAGCGGCAACGTACCTTCTGACTGAGCGCGCAAGCCCTGGCCAAAAGCAGCATCGGCGTATTCGGTCGTAAGTGCGTGACACACCAAGGTGACTGGCTGTCGGTTGATATGTGGGGTTTAACGTCCCAAAAGCACCATATGATTATGAGAGACGCCGTAGTGGAGGGCTCCGAAAATTTCGACCACCTGGGATGTTTAACGTGCACCAAAATCTTAGCACACGGGCCTACAACATTTGCGCCTCCATCGGAAATGCAGCCGCCGCAGCCGGGATTTGAACCCGCGACCTGCGGGTCAGCAGCCGCGTACCTTAGCCACTAGACCACCGCGGCGGGGCAACCGGCTGTCGGAAGGTCATGAAGTTCATGTAGATCTTTTCAGCGAAGGTGTTTCGGAATGACAAGCAGCACGGCTGGTTCATCCGGCTCAGAACTTTGGCGGTATAATACACCATCGTGGAGCACGAATGAGCAATGGGACTGATTGCAATATGGTAATTTGAGGTGCTCAATGATAGCACGCAAGCACGCATCATGGCTCTGCTCGTCACCGATGCATGTCATTTGCGAAAGCGAAAAGACGCAAGGCTCGGTGCCAGTGTCAGGCACAGTGCTCGACTGAGCAACCGGGTAGTGGGACAGGCAGTCTGCGTCCTGATGTAGGCGGGCGGACTTGTACGTCACCGTTTAGGTATAATATTGCAGTCGCAGAGCCCAGCGCCCGAGCCGGCCAGTAGGATCCTTCAGTGACGAAAGCCCACATAGCGCACGGTGGTTTGTTATTACAGAGAAATTCATGCCATATAAATATGGGCAGAAATTCGTGACTGCCCACATAAGAGCAATACATTCACACTCTGTTATTGAATAGTTGCGCTCGTCAGCTGTGAGTAGGCGGCTAGCGTAGGCGATAACTTGGTCGTGTCGCCGCTAGTGTTGGGCTAGGACGGCTCCAATCCCGTGACCACTCGCATCAGTTCGGACTTCTGGTAGAGCGGACGGGTCAAAGTCGGCTAATATAGGTGGAGCCGTGAGAAGGATGATGAGGTGAGAAAAAGCGGCAGCTTGGAGGGAACCCCGCGTAAAAGTCACGTCTTTCTTCAGAAAATTGTGGAGTGGTCGATTGATCGTTGCAAAATCTTTTGCGAACCTTCTAAAATAGGAACAAAGTGCCACAAAGTTCCGGACGTCCTTGACAGACTGGGGTACAGGAAAGCTCTTGACGGCATGAATTTTCACCCGGTCAGGCTGCTCACCAGATGCATCGACAAGCTGGCCCAACACCGCAAGCTGCTGACGGCCGAAGTGACATTTTGACAAGTTTAGTTGAAGGCTAGGAGTGCGGAAGATGTCTAAAACCGCTGATAAACGCTGGAGATGTGTCTCAAATGTAGGCGAATATACAAGGACATCATCCAGGTAGCACAGACATGTTGACCACTTGAACACTTGTAATAGCGAGTCCGTCATACGCCTAAACGTGGATGAGGCCCAACACCCAACAAAACATAGCCGAAACGGCATCACCTTTGACCACTTGAACCCTTGTAATAGCGAGTCCCCCAAACGCCTAAACGTGCATGGGGCGTTGCATAGCCCAAACGGCATCACCTTGGATCTCCGTAGGCCGTCTGGAGTTACGAACGCAGTGTTTTCATGGTCTTTCTCGTCCACTGCAATCTGCCAATAGCCAGAACGTGGTCGATTGAAGAAAAGTATCGCGTGCCATGAACACAATCGAGGGCGTCATCAATTTGGGGCAAAAGGATAAACGTCCTTTTTTATGATTCCATTAAGATGGTGGTAAATATGCAGAAGTGCCACGTGTCATCTTTTTTTCTAACGAGCACAACAGGAGATGCCCAAGGGCTCGAAGAGGGTTCAGTGTGTTGGGTTCAGTAATTCCTTTCAGGGTTCAGTAATTCCTTTGGCTAGCTTGTTGCTGCCTTCTTGAATTACCTTACGCTCTGCGGCAGACACCCAGTATAGTCGGCTGTGGATGAGAGGAGAATCACCAGTAATTATGCGGTGCTTCACGAGGGAAGTCTGACCAAGTGGACTGCTGTCTATGTCAAATATGTCGTGGTAGGAAGCCTTAACGTGGAATAGGGCGTCGGATTGCTGAGGTTTGAGTTTCGTGTCAATCATAGGGCGCAAGGCCGCATCGAGGGATGTGGCATCCTTCGGGCGACATGAAAGATCGGAGCATGCGTCTGCCGCAAAAGCGGTGACATGGCCGCCTATTAATGGTCGAAGCTTGGCGACTGAAATTCCATGCGGTAGTACTTGCTGCGTGAAGCCGAAATCGATAATGGGCAGACATGTTCGGTTGAGGCCATGGTTACGACGGAGTGCGGCACAGTAATGTCGCGCTCCAGGAGAACATCCGAAATAGGTGTGATGACATGATCACCATCAACAACGGGTGAACTTGTTGCCAATTCAATGAATTTGAGGGCTTTTGGCGGTATCCGACTGAAGTTTGTGGTGCAGAGGCTTTTCGGCCGCTCGGGGCGAGAATCTAGAAGAGGAGGAAGTTCTAAACAGAGAGTGCCAACGGAACAGTCAATCTGGGCAGATTGCGTCGATAAGGAGTCCATTTCGAACATGAGGTCATGAGGGCAATTGCCGAGCACTGTAAATAAAACAGGAACATGGTGGCCGGCAAGGCTAATACGAGCGGTACACATTCTAATGTCGGCCACAGTTCCACCATCAGCGACACGAACGGCTTGTGTTGCAGCAGGCATGAGTACTTTTTTGAGGCGGCGACAGAGACGAGCACTCATTATAGACACCAGAGCTCCCTTGTCAACTAAAGCTGTCAAAGAAAGACCACCCACATGCACTTCCATCAAGTACTTGTTAGTCGGTAGCGTCAATGGAAGATTTTGATAAGTCGCACTTGATGCAGCACTACCTACAGGAGCTGCATAATCTAGTTTTCCATCCGGGAAGATCCATAGTTAGTCGACGATGGATAGCGGTGAGGTTGGCGCGACGGAGAACGGTGGCGTTGCGATGACGGTGAACGAGTGGCAGAGCGGCTGTTAGGTGCGTCGGAAGCAGGATACTCACGGCTGGGCGAATACCGACGGGAGTCAGCATATGGCCGAGACGAAGAAGAAAATTGGCTCCAACAAGGGGCCCTCAAAGTGCGGCGGCTGTAGCGGGAGATATGACCAACTCGGTGACAGTGGAAGCAGATTGGCTTGTCGTCTGCTGATCTTCATTCCGTCGGAGTGCGGGATTTGGGCCGAGAGTATGGGTCGTAGCGTGGTGCATTTATTGAAATCGGTCTGTAGTCTGGTCGGGAGACGGAGAAGGTGACAGGAAAACCAAGGTTGGCTATGTCTTGCCGCACGGCTGCCTGAACAACTGACGCCGTCGGAGGTGTTTGCACGGTGCCCTGGTCGAGTGGAAGTGCATGAAACGGCACCGGACGGGCTGTCTCAAGATCGCGCCGAACGTTGCATGTGACATTCTTGTGCAAAGGTGGTGTGACACCGAGATCAGTACAGGCTGACGTGACAGCCGTCTTAGGGAGCCGTGAAAATTGAGGCCGAACTCGGTGGGTTTTAGCCATTT
The DNA here is from genome assembly GCA_013436015.1 of Rhipicephalus annulatus. Taxonomy (NCBI): domain Eukaryota; kingdom Metazoa; phylum Arthropoda; class Arachnida; order Ixodida; family Ixodidae; genus Rhipicephalus; species Rhipicephalus annulatus. The sequence goes on along the minus strand of WOVY01000368.1, from coordinate 631,235 downwards.
CGAAGCGGTGTCAATTCTTATTCATAATATCGATGGTCGTGACGTTGTTGTACACGAGCAAGCTGAAAGCGTCGTCCGTTAGGCCCTTGAGTATGTGGCCCACCTTGTCGCTCGAGGTCATTTGCTCGTCCACTTTTCGGCACAACGCGACCACGTCCTATGCACGAGACATACGACTTGGTTGATGACTGTACTCGAGTGGCGAGTTCTTGTCATGCGGCTGTTTATCGACCAGGCGTGTCCCCAAAAATTTCGCGTAGTCACTCCTTGAAGATGTCGCAGCTGGTAAGCTCGGCCACATGATCATGGAGCTATACACGCGGGGTGCCATCCACGTAAAAGATTAAGTTGACGAGCATCATGGTAGGGTCCCAATGGTGAGACATGCTAACGTGCTCGTACATGCGGAGCCAGTAGTCCACGTCAAGGCCAGGCTGGGCGGAGAACGTACCGGGATCACGGGGTGGGACATCGCAAGGTACATAGTAGCTGGCGCTCTAGCCGATGGCGGTGGCGGCTTTTGATCATTAGAAGCCATGGCTGGAGGCTAGATGGTGCGGCCACTGCGAAGCCTCGTGGTGAGGACGGAGAACGTTCCACTTGCACAAAATATGTTACGGAAGAGAGACGCCATATCGGAGAGAGGCTGTGTATGAAATATATTTCAAACCAGCAGCAGCAGCGGCGTGACCGGTAGACCAAACACCGAGTGGAGACTACTCTTCGTCCTCTTCATCAGGCACATACGAGCATCGTCCCACAAAATGTCAACATTAGCATCAAAACATTAGCATCATTAGCATCATTAGCAACAAAATGTCAACATAGCAGTATTAAGGCAACCCTGCAGTAAGCCGCGAGCATAGTCGACTGCTTTGCCCGCCAGTGTGGCCTTCAGTGCTCGCTATCCAAATCAGGATTTGTGCAAATACGGCACTCACCGAAGTGCATGACCAAAATTGAACTCTCATGGGAGACAGGTCCTTTCTCTGAACAAAAAGTGCAGATACTGGGGTTTATTAAAGGGCCACTCACCAGGTTTGGCAATTTCGAGCTGACAAGCGCAATGCGTAGACGAGGCACACATGATCACGTCTGCCGGAATTCTGAATGCTACGCACAGCGGAAATGGGTCAAATTTCAAGATGAACGCTGCTCCCCCTCCCTCCTGCCGGCGCGCGCTCAAAGAATGAGTGCATGACGGGCGTGTATGAATGGCCTAACGTACACGGGAATCCAGTGACGTTCGTCTTCTATATAAAGGACTCTGCTATGACGTTGCAAACAGTGGCACGTGACATGACAAAAATTATTTAACACGGCATGCATAGTTTATGTAATTTGTTGCTTGAAAAGATTATTGAAGCTCTAGAAAAATAATGAGACAAATTAAGGAAATGTCAGCGTCTTTTATCTATTTTTCTCCCGTGAACTGCAATAAGATGCGGGGATAATTTTTCGGCGTTTCGCATGCGTTCGCGTGCCCGTGGTCAGTGCATCGAGCAGGCGACCGCCGTGGCATTCTCCTACGCGTTTGCACACTCATTATGCTCATCTATTCTACCACGTCTAAGCCAGCGTTTCCGAACCATCCCGCATAAACAGGCAGGAGACCAAAAAATCACGCTGGTCGCCAAAGCAACACCACTCACGTGCTCAGTGTATGGACTTGTTTGGGCACGTCATACGCAGGTGACCTCTTGGTCGGATGCCGGAGTGGGTGGGAAAGAGATTTGGCTTACGAAGGCTACGCGGAGGAGTGGCAAGGGTTTCGAGCTCGCCTCCTCTCATCCTCGTTTCGCACCGCTTGAAAAAAAACCGTTTTTTCCGCTCGTGATGAACCGATTAAAAAAATTTTGTGGCAAAATGTTCCTCATCGAACACCCAACAACGTACACTGTCTAACTAAAATTTGGTATAAGGCCTAGTGAGTGGCTCTTCAAACAAAACAGATGGTCAGACACCACATTGGCCAAACTCCGGAAGGTGGGCGACTAGGTGGGCGGCATGGTCCGCCGGGTGTCCAATATACGTGGGAGGCTACGGGGCAGAGATGCCTTGGGGCTGGCACATGCATTTGTAACCAGTAGAATTTCATATTCTACTCCATACCTTCACCTGCGGAAGCAAGACGAAGATGTACTTGAAGTCATGCTTTGCAAAATTGTAAAGCGAGCCCTCGACTTCCGTGTGAACACCTCTAAGCAGCGCCTTCTAGGCCTGGGCATGGTGAATACGTTTCGGGAGCTACGAGGCCCACCTCACAAAACTGTGCACTCGACTTTCACAGACGGTAGCGAGGAACCGCCTATTAGCCCGCCTTCACACAGTCACATCACGAAAGATCGCGTTCCACATTTCAAGACCGAAATGTGTCACAGAACGAGCGCTAAAAATGGGCGCGCCGCCAAATTCTTGCGATAACGCGCGAAAGAGACGCCGCGAGGTCAAAAGAAAAAAAGAAAACCAACATCCAAGGCTCCCCGGGGCGCGCGCTGTCCTCTCGGAAGCGTGGCTTCGCTGACGAACCTCCTCACCCCACAACGGCGGCCTAGCAAAGCGCTGGAAAGTTCCAGCAGGAAATAGGCGTGGTCAGACCGAGTTGAGTCATCCGACGCGGAGGGCATTCGAACCGTCTCGCCTCTCCCCAGCCTTCGCTGCGTATCGCGCCGACGAAATGACGAGAACCTTCTGGAATCTCGCGCAGAAAGTATTTAACCGAATAGCGGAGACGAGAGATCAGGAGAAGACGGAAGTTAGCGCCAGAGCGCGTAGGGATTCCGCCGTGTAGTCGGCGAAGGTTTTGTCCTTAGAGACAAAGCAGGAGAGAAGAAGATGATTTCCACCTGAGGGGTGACGACTCGAGCTACAGGCAAGAGTGTGTGTTTACCGCTATTGAGCGAAGACGCGTGGCAACAGCTGCGTGTGTGAAGCCGACGTGTTTCCGGCGGAGAAGTTTGAAGCTTGGAGAGTGGCCGATTGAAGACGCGAGGATTCCTGGAAGAGAAACTTCGGCGAGGTTTCCTGGAAGAGAAACTTCAGGGGGCAGCGGAACGGCAACAAAGCTGGACTTTGAGTGAGTGATTCTCGGAAGAGTATCATTCAGACTTTTGTTCCAAGGACTTTGGACTGAATAGGTTTTCTATCTCTTTAGTCTTCAAGTGTCTTGGTTGTGAAATGCATGCGACTGCATTGTAGTGTGTACTGTTGTCTGTGTCCGTTGTTCGAGTGTGGCTAATTGTACTGTGTAGTACGTTGTTTGATCGGTGACATATTGTACTCAGCTATTGTGGAGTGAGCACATTTGTGTATTGTTTTTCTGATCTGCCATTATTGAGAATATAATTTTGTTTGTTTATCAACTCTGGGCTCTGACTTGTTCTTTGGGCCACAGCCGGCGTCTGCTGGCGCGCCAATAAGGACCACTTGTAAATTGTCCACGCTTTCGTGGTGCGGTTCGGAAGGCCGATACTTCGGCTCTTGGAATTGCCCGGCGATCGCCTCCCTAATAAACGGGACCTGTGTGACAAAAGGCTGCCGCAGTGACGTCAGAGGTTCGGGGCCCAGTTTCCCAACTGAGCATGCTCAGTAAGAGTTTTTTTCCACATCTTTTATTCGGCCCAATCAAGCCGCAGCAGCTACGAGAGCGGGAGCGTTGGTTCTCCTAAAACGTGAACGAAACACAGGCTTTCCGCCGCGTTCGCGGCATAAATGGGCCCCCACCCTTTGACGTCACTGCGGCAGGCTTTCGGCCTTGAAATTTACTCGGCGTTGGTTCAACTCCCATTCGAGTGGCGATGTGCCCTCCACGTGCGTGCTCTTCCAAACCATATAACAATTTAAGACCACAATGGCTGGCGCCTGATGTGGGCGGAAGCCCTGGCCTGCTTTTATGGATCAAAACCCGGCGTGTTCTACGTGGACGCCTCCGGCCCACACGCTGGGGGCTGGTACACGGCCGCTGTCGTACGCTAGAACCAAACAGTTAACCGGCTCACGTTTCGAGCCCGGGACATAAACCATGTAGAGGAAGTTGCCATTTTATTCACCGCTTGTCACCCCAAGTCGCAAACCATCATCTCACACTCTCGAGGGGCCTGTAGAGACGTGAACGGCTGTATCGCGTACCTGGCCTACCACTTACTGCAGCGTTCGGACTACAAAGGAATTTCTGCATCCCGCCGTATAGTCTGGCCGCCTGCTCACAATGGGATTCGAAGGTAATGAGGGAGCCAACGCACCACCCACGCACTTTCTCACCGGGCACTCCCACTCATCTCCCGCACTCAATACGACCTTAAACTCAATCCAGAGCATTCTTTCAGCGAAATCGTGGACTATTACCGATTCGATCACAGCCTTTATCCTCGCTCATGCAAAGGCCTAAGTAGGGCGGAGGAGCGGCTTTTACTCCGACTCCTCACGAACACAATGATGTGCCCGGCAGGCCACAAACATTATGATCCAGCCTTTTCCGGCAGCTGCTGACACTGTGGGGAGAAGTCTTCAGACATGTACGACGTGGTGTAGGCCTGCCCGTGCAACCCTCCTACCGAGTGGGCCACCTCCCACTCGGTAGGGGTGGGAGGTGGCCCTGCTTGGCTGCTCTAACCTTTTAGGCTAAAAGGGCCTTGGTTCGACGAGTCCAGGCAGCAGCCGACGCCAATGGTGCCCCGTACTATGGATCCCCTCCTCCTCGTTGTGAGTGCCAGCCTCTTAGGAGGTGGTCGCTGCTTACCTTCTTTTTTGTTGTTAAATGTTTTTACTACCACCACCCGCCCGGGCACCTCAAAGTATGGTTCACCTCAAAGTATGGTTATTGTATTTTGTTTTCATCCTATCATTGCTGACGTAGGGTGGACGGTGCTTAGTCGAGCTGCAATAATTGCAGCTTTTTTGCCGTTTCCCCATTTTCGCCATTGTATCTGTTTTGTTAAAAATAAAAATAAAACTTCGAAAAAACTTCGGACGTCGTTATCGTGGTGAATTGCGTCCGGACAAGCCACCTAAGCACGCCATCTTCCTCCACGCTCTGGTGGTCGAGTTTCGACATCTCGCTGTCAATCAAGCTCCATCCTGCTGCACTACGATGGCCTCTGATCCGCGGTTCTGGCTTATTACCATTTCACCTACCACCCGCTACCGGGGACCCGTGACGTACAGGTTTCCCCGCGTCACAGCGAGTGGTAACAACCGGCCTGCAGCCTTGCCTTGACCATGATTTTACTCTCCCGACTAAGTCACATCCATGCGCACATCTGGACAGCAGCGCAAAAAGTTCTAAGCCCAGCGACCCACCCGATGAGGTTCAGGACGTTTATGCCAAGTTCAACCCATCAGCTATGAAGTGTGTTTCTTTTGATGTCCTCGGACGATGGCCCTTTAGGCACGCTCGCCATCCACGCGTCTCCTCCGACCTCCGCGGCCCACGACCCTTCGGGCGTGTCAAACTTGACGACGGCTACATCGCCGCACGCTCAGTAGTCTGCCACGCCATCGCACATTGTCACGCCTGCTATTTGGCCCGCGGCGTGGAGGCTTCACCGTCGATGGTGTTCAAAGGTGACTATCTATAATCCCAATGCTCTGCGCATTCTGCCTGCAGCGACCAAGCTCACCCTAACAATCCCCCACGGCTGAAGTTAAAGCCCCCAGCCATCGATGGCCGAACTTCCGAGACGATGCGACTACAACCGACACTCATGAGGGCGACGTGCCTTGTCCCCTTATTGCACAGCAGACCCCACATGCCACGCCTGTCTTAGCGGCAGCCATCTGCCATACCAACCTGCACATGAGGCCCCGTGCGTCGACTACCGAAGCTGCTTCTCCAAGTCAACCTGTGCCTACAGAGCCTCCCAGTAATACGGCGTCGACCGTGCACAACGCGCCGGGCCAGCCAGAATTCGAACAACCCGCGAATGCTACAACAGGCATGAAAGCTGTTAACAAGCATGCTGCCCGGCGTGCCGGCAGCATGCTCATTCTCGCCACCGGGCTGCCAAGGGAATCCCTCCATAATAGGCACACGCTTAGCCCGAACACAACTTCTCCATACTCGGTACTCCAACACTCCTGGCGTCTTCTATGCAGATGTCTCAGGCCCAGCCTCCTCGGGACACTTTACGGCCGCAGTGATATCCGAGGGTCACCACGTTTACGGCATCTCTTTTCGCTCAACGGATGCAACTCGGGCTGAAGAGGTAGCCATCACTTTGGCAGCCTCTCACCGCTCAGCAAGAGTGATCATCACGGACTCGCGCTTCGCCTGTTCCCGATACCTGCAAGGTACCATAGCTCCTCTGGCCGCCGACCTTCTCCAGGCTGCCTCATGGCGCTTTGTACCTCACTCCATCCGCATAGTATGGTCTCCTGGCCACGCGGTTCTCCCCGGTAAAGAATCGGCTCATGCCGCCACTGCGTTTCTCTCTCCGGGGCTGTTACCTCTTTCGACCACGCGTCTCCCCAGGCACCTCAGCGCTTACGCAGTACCGCTAAATCCTTGATTACTATCGAAACTCGCACCATCTTTACCCAGAACCTGCACGGGGTCTCTCTAAAGCGGACGAGCGATTTCTGAGACGCTAGCACACGAACACCCTCTTGCGTCCTGCAGCCAACCAGCATTTCATGCCGGGTATACACGGCTACTGTGTGCACTGTGGGGTGCTGGCCGACATGTACCACATAACTGCAGTATGCCCAGCTATACTTCTTCCTTTTTCACCCCCTCCCCCTACCCACAAGAGAGGCTTGGGAGAAGTTCCTGCTCGGCTGCTCCACCCGGGACGCTCAGCGCTCCCTGGCCCGCACCCGAGCAGCGATGACCTCCAGTGGACTTCCGGAATAAGGAGACCTCCCAAGTGCATTTGTAATGCAACTCTCTGTGCTTTTCTTAATAAATGTTTTCCACCACCATACAGTGACGGTTCGCGCCATGCGGACATCACAGCACGTTGCAGCACCCGTCAACTTGTACGCTCATGGCAGCATCACGGGCGCCGCACAACACACGAAATCATGACAGACCATAGAAGATTCTCGTGCATACGCCGGGGGCACGTGACTTGAGTCGCCCGTTCATGCAGCAGACAACCAGAATTTCTACTGGCAGTGTCCGTGTCCCACCGTCTTCGTGCACTCCGCGAACTCAGTGCTCCCCACCGGAGCTATGACAATGACCGTGTGATCACGACTCAGACTTATTTAGGAACATTCAGGCCTACCGTTCACGCACATAGTCTGCCTCACTTGGTTTTTAATATTTTGTATGAACTTTCGAAATTGGTTAAAGCACTAGGAGGGGATTCCTGTCGCGCTTTCATCCTCATCAACCATCTTCATCATTTTTTAGTCAGAGCACTGCGCCTATCGCGCTGCTGGTGGTGGTGGTGGTAAAAAACATTTATTTCAGAAAAAGTATACTAGAGAGTGCCGACGTGGCCCATCGGCGTGCTAGAGTGGCAAGACCCTATTCCGGGACGCCAGTGGAGCTGGAAGTTGCCCGTGCGCGCTCCACCAAGGAGCGTTGTGCAGCCAAGGTAGAGCAGCTGAGCAGGTGCTCCTCCCAAGCCTCTCTAGTTGGGATAGGAAAAGGGGGTGAGAAAGGGACGGGATTAACTGGGAACGATGCTACGACGTGATATGTGTCGGCGAGGACATGACAGGTCGAGCAGGTGCCATTGATTTCCGGCAAAAAGTGCCTGGCGACCGCCGGACTGATAAAGGTGTTTGTCTGCAGGCGGCGTAGCAGTCGTTCGTCCGCTTTCTCCAAACCGCGTGTGGGGTCCGGGTAGAGGCGGCGCGAAGCCCGGTAATAAGCCAAAATTTCGCGAAAGCGCGTCAGGTTGGTATTCCCAGATTCCGTCTCGGGACATGGAGAGGCAACGGCCCGGACAGGAGAAGCGCGGGCAGCGGCATTTCCTGCCTCGTTGCCGGGCAGGCCCGAGTGGCCTGGGGTCCAGACTATACGAATGGGATGAGGGTTAAAGCGCCAAGAGGCTGCCTGTAGCAGGCTAGCCGCCAGCGGGGCAATGGAACCCTGAAGGTACTGAGAACAGGCCGAGCGCGAGTTCGTCAGGATGGTGCGTGAGGCAGGGTGAGAGGCGGCCAAAGCTATGGCAACCTCTTCAGCGTGCGTTACTGTGTCTGCTCGAAAGGAGAGGCCATCTACGTGTTTGCCCTCTGTAATCACGGCAGCCGTGAAGTGACCCGAGGGGGAGGGACCCGAGACGTCCACGTAGAAAACACCAGGACGATCGGAGTGTCGCGTATGAAGGGCCGCGGCACGTGGTAGTCTACGGCCAAGATGGAGGTCGGGGTTCATATTACGGGGTAGAGGTTCCACCCATAGCTTTTGACGCCAGAGCTCTGGTACCGGCTGCAGAGGGTCTTGGTCAGATATCGGATTAAGGCCCAGTCTGTGTAGAAGACGGCGCCCTGAAGGCGTTTGCGACAGTCGATTGATTTGGTTAACGCGATGAGCTTCGCGCATCTCTGCAAAGGTGTTGTGTACCCCCAGAGCCACGAATCGGCTGTTGGAAGTTGCAATAGGTAGGTCCAGAGCGCGTTTGTATACTGAACGAAGAAGGACGTCCAGCTGGTGCTCGTGTCGACGACGCAGGCGAAGGTAAGGCAAGGCGTAGTGGACGTGACTGGTCACAAACGCTTGGGCCAATCGGAGGGACTGAGACCCGCGGAGGCCGCCGCGCTTGGTAGAAACTCGCCGTATCATGCGGCTCACCTGTTCGCTGGTGCGTCTGAGGCCTGCTAATATGCCCTTTGGATCCCAGGACGATGTGAGGTGAAGGCCAAGAACCCGAATGTTTTGCACTGACGGCACGGGCCCGGACGGAAGAAAAATTTGAGGCGGCGGTAGCGGAGAGACTGAAAGAAGAGCCGATTTAGCTGGAGAGCACTCCAGGCCGCATGAACCTCCGTAGGTGTCCACCAGAAGGGCAGCCTTTTGCAGGCGTTCTTCGATTTGCGCTAAGGAGCCGGTGTTGGTCCAGATTGTGATATCGTCCGCATATAGTGCGTGTTGTATTCCCTCGACCTCGCTTAGAAGAGAGGGGAGGTTCATCATCGCCAGGTTAAAAAGCAGAGGAGACAGGACTGCCCCTTGAGGTGTACCCCGCGTGCCTAATAAGTACGGGCCGTGTTCAGTAGAATTAAGGCAAATGAAGGCGGTGCGACGTGATAGAAAGGCGCGAATGTAGTTGAAAGTCTTCTGCCCGCAGTTTGTGGTAGACAGGTTAGTGAGTATAGTGCTGTGTTTGACGTTGTCGAACGCCCCGCGGAGATCAAGAGCGAGCACGGCTTTATCGTTATGGCGCATAGTAGTCGGCTCTATGATATCGTGTTGAAGCTGGAGCAGGACGTCCTCCGCCGACAGATGGGGGCGAAAGCCAAACATCGTGTCGGCAAAGGTCCTCCTGGCCTCCAAGTAGGCGGAAAGGCGTTCGCGAACCATGGTTTCCATGAGTTTGCCTGCGCAAGACGTAAGTGAGATGGGTCTCAGTGCCTCAATACTAACGGACTTTGCTGATTTGGGAATGAATGTCACGACCGATGTGGTCCATTCCGTTGGAAGCGGAGAGCCGTCCCATATCAAATTTATAAGGTGGAGTAGTGAGAGGTGTGCTTGGTCGGGAAGATTTGCCAGGAGCGATACTGTGATTCCGTCGCGTCCAGGGGCCGTGCCTCGTCGCATTTTCGTGAGTGCAAATCGTAAATCAGAATGCGTGTATGGGTCGTCGAGGTCGGTGTTAGGGGCGCCGGAATACGTATATGCTGGGCCTGCGGGATCATTTGTGCGGCAGATGTAGCGGTCACAAAGTTCTCGCGCGAGTTCATCCGTAGTGCCCTGAAAGGCATGCAGAACACGGTGGAGCTGGCGTTGCGTTCCTCCCCTGGTGGTGGAGGGATCGAGAAGGCTTCTAAAGAGTCGCCACGCACTCTTGGAGCTTATCTGGTTTGCAGCCTTCGAACAGGTGTCTGCCCAGTTAGCATCGGGAAGTTGTGCGGAGTATGCGGCCGACTCTGCAGTGAGCGCCTCAATGCGAGCGCGAAGTTTCCGATTAAGTTTGTTGCGTTTCCAGCGCCTTATGAGCCCGCGGCGAGCGTGCCAAAGATGTAGGAGGTGTGGATCAATTGCAGGAGTCAAATTAGAGGTTGCAAGGGTGCGAGTGTTCGCTTGTTTCATATAGAGAGCGTATGATGCCCACGCTGCATATTCGGTCGAGGAGAGGCTGGCGGGGAATGGTTGCATTCTGAACTGAGTCCAATCGGTGAGACGGGCTTGGCCCCAGTGTTGGCGCATTTCCTGCCGCGGTGTGAACGAAATGTGGAGTAAAAAGTGATCGCTGCCTAGGGTTTCGCCTAAATTCTCCCATGTAGCATCGCGGATGTGACGACTGAGGGAGAGGTCGGGGCATGTGTCTCGCGTGACCGAGTTGCCGGAACGTGTGGGTTGTGCCGGATCGGTAAGAAGCGTCAGGCTCAGCGAGGAAATGAGCTCCTTGAGCTCTCTGCCCCGGGCCTTCTTGTAGTGGTAACCCCAGTGAGGGCTGGGGGCATTAAAGTCCCCGACAATCACCAGTGGTTGTCGGGCCGCTATACGCAGCGCCCGATGGAAGAGATGTGCAAACGAAGCCCTTGCAAGGCGAGGGGGACAGTACACGTTTAAGATATGTATTGATGATTGGCCCCTCCGCTGAGACAGCACTGATATCATGCAGTAGTCGTAAGGAAGATCCAAATCGAGGTCAATCTGTACCGCCGTGTAAGCTTTATGTACGACGAGGCATGTGGTGGTGCCGCCTACATAGGAGCAGTATCCAGAAAGGGATGGAGCAGGGCCAGAATCTTGGAGCGCCAAGACGGCCGGCTGAGAGCCAAGTGAGCTGAGGAAAAGGGAAAGATGTGAACGCTTTCGCGCTGCTGGTGCTCGGAGCTCGAGGCGCGCGCTAGAACAGAACGCTTACTCTAGCCTGGCGGCACGGACGCAGGTAGCCGCCACCACTCTGCTTGAGCTCTGAAGAATAAAGCGGAGAGACTCACGAGTGTCATCACATCTCTCTGCATCGCGGTACATGCGCATGACGTTCCCGAGCAAGCCTAACCACTGAGCTTGTGACAGGCGTTGTTTTGTTGACCAGCGTTATTTTGTGATCTTGTGCTCGTTTCGGGGGGATGAATCCTTCTGTGAGCGCTCGTTCAGAGAGGCATAGTTCAAATGTGCTAGAGTAGATGATTATATTGAGTGTTAGAATGCGCAGAACCCGTTAATTTTGTTTGCACAGCGGGCGCATGCTCGACGCGCAAACAACACGGCACGAATGCATGAAAAACGCAGACACATCAGCCCCGCATCTCACTGCGATTGAAAAAGACGCGCACATTGCTTTTTTGTATCTCCTCATTTATCTCAAGTTTTGTTCATCTACTCAAGCAACAATTTACATGAACTATACAAGTCATGTGAAATAATGTTCGCCACGTCACTTCAGAGCGCAGTCGTCTACGAATAGCACCGACGCCACTGCATTGCCATCAACGTTGGTCAATCTCAACATCTACGTCATGCCCCCAATCTCTGGGCGCGCGTTCGCAAGTTTCAGGTTGTTCTTCAAGTTTGACCCATTTAAGCGGTGAAACGCATTGCAAATTTTGGCAGACGTAATCGTGAACGCCTGTCGTAAGCAAAAGGTCGCGAGGTACGCGCAAGGCGCTAGAATGCGATGCATTGCGCGAGACCACCGATGCGCGCATACGCGATACGTTCACGTTCGATATTTGACGAGAAGGCTTGTGGCACGTGACCCACGCCGTAATATAAAATATCGAAGCATAAGCTGTCACTTTGACTCGAGCTTCAGACTGCGAAGATCAGGAAGGCCAGCGGCGCTACCGCGACGGAGGCATTTGAGCCACCCAATTCTGAGGCTGTCGGCGAAAAGGCTCGGGCAGTGGCCGTCGATCTCGAAAGATTTGAGTGAGGTGGCCCGGACTTCTTGTAACCTGTCACAGCAGTTCCTCGGTCGACTACACAGCTCTTCCGCTTCGAGCCGGAATGGATCCGTTCCGCACCACAGTCACTACGCCATTGACGATTTAGGCGGAGCCCTACTAAGCCGGGAAAAACGATGAATACCACAGTTATCTCGGCAATGAGGTCAAGTGGCTCGTTCAGTGGAAACGGTCCACGATGGTAAGAACTCAGGGAAGACGCGTACGACAGAAGCGACGAATCATTGACACAGCAAGGGCACAGAGTCGACGTGGCGATGCGACAAGCTTTAAAAACGTTCCATTATTGAAACACCATATTTGTTCGCCATGCCCGTTTCACGTTGGTGAGTCTGGCGAACGTGGCAGGCTTGCCAGACCACTCAGGAATATAGTCGGGATTTATCTCGGGAGCGTTTCCAAGGGATTAAATTGAGAGAGACGGCAGACGGGCGTGGAAAACAAACACTATTTATCGCACCGAAAATTGAAAAATAAATAAAAAAACAAAAGTGAAAACAAACACTCGCGGGTACACAAACATTCTTGAATAACAACTTGTACATATTTAAACTAAAACTGACTGTAGCTCACTCTAAAACCATGTCTAGCCCTAGCCGCTAGTACTAAAACCATACGGCGTCTAACCAATGGAACATCCTTACAGTTCGCTGCGTTGCCAAGTCAACTCGGTGCCCTTTGCTGTGTCGACGCTTAGTCGAGTTCTCTGTTTACGTTCCCCGTGACTTCCTACAGTCGTGGTCCTTTTCCGCCGAGCGAGCCACTCGAGCTCATTGCCAGGATGGTTGTGGTCTTCTCCAGCTCAGTAGGCTCCGCTTAACTCATTAATGACGTCGCGACTGAGATGTGGGCTGCATCCGTTTGGCTCGAAGCAGAAGAGCTGTCGAATTGCTGTGACCCACGAATTGCTGTGACAGGTTGCGGCATGTCCGGGCAGCCTCACTCGAGTGTTCCGAGATCGACTGCCACTCCCCGAGCCTCTTCGCCATCAGTATGAGGACAGGGCGGCTCCACTGCTTCTGTCATGGTAGTGAAGCTGGCCTTCCTGATCTTCACAGTCGAAGCCCTAACGCACTGTGCCAGGTTATTCTTTGCGGTTTTTTATTACGGCTCGGGTCGCGTGCTACTAGCCTTCTTATCCAATCTCGTACGTGAACGTGGCGCGTAGGTGGGCCATCGGGGGTCTCATGAACGGGCGTGGCATTCCAACGCCTGGAACGTGTCCCGCACCCTTTTACTCATGACAACACCCCATGGATGCATTGCGCTCGTCAGTTCAAAAGGGTAAAATATATCTATCTATCTATCTATCTATCTATCTATCTATCTATCTATCTATCTATCTATCTATCTATCTATCTAACATGTCTATCTATCTATCTATCATAACATAACATCTATCATAACATATCTATCTATCTATCTATAAACATGTGGGCACAAAAAAAAATCTATCTATCTATCTATCTATCTATCTATGCGCCAGCGTCTGGGTGCTCTCGTGATCACACCCTTAACTTGGGGCAGACCAAAATTAGTATAAAAGTGTAACTTTATGGGGACAGTATAAACAAAAATATTGAAAAAAAGTACTTTTCTTTTTCGGGCGTTTTTTTAAACCTGTACACTTTTTTGAAGCAGAATCAGTCTTTTGTTTGTCTGAGTACGATATTTTGCTCTAAACAGGACATATGTTAAAACTTGTACGGCAGCCTGCCATGCCCACATGTTTACGTAGCAAGGAGCAGTTGTAGTTCAAGCATCATAGTCCTTTGGAGACGTGAAAGTTTGCTAGCTGATGGCATTTGACACTTTCAGAAATGAATGGGCGCAAAGAAAGCCGACATATGAAGCTTTCTGTCGAGAAGTATATAAGTGTTCGGGGACGTCTTAGTTGTGTCATCATTGTCAAGCACAAAAACTACTATCATTGAATATGTGTTCGGGGACGTGTTAGTTCTGTCACCATTGTCGAGCACGAAAACTTCTATCATTGGACAGTAAAATAAATAGAGTCAGTTTTGAGGACATGCAAAAAGCTTTCCAATCAATATATTTTCACATGGCATCAAAGGAACCAATTCAGCTGCATTTGCTCGTAGGACGCCGAAACTTCGTTTAAATTCAACAAAGCCCAGTTGAATGGTGAACGATTTGTTAATAAAGACAATTTTCCAGTGTCTGTTATTTGAGACAGTTAAGTCAAATGATCTGGAACTTGCTCATCGAGAATTACTTGCAAAATGTCTCCATGGGAAAACCCGAAACCACAACGAGTCGTTGGAGTGTAAGCTTGCTCAACGCACACATTTTCCTCATGCACCAAACGTTGTATATATGCACTCTGATTGTTGTGTTTACTTTTAATTATGTTAACAGAGTCCGCGTGAATGTGCTGAAGTATTTCAGATTTCCCCAGGACACTGCACAGTGCAGGGCCTACGAACCCTTGAACTTCGTTGACAGTGTCGATGCTTGACGCGGCTGCGTAGCAGGCGACGATTGAGGCTCGCCAGTGTTGGGACTCCGGGTCCTGCCGGTCTCGTTTTCGGTAGCTGGCCCCGTCGCAGGATCCATCGTCCAACAATTCAGCGAGAAAGAAGCGCCCGAACGAACAACAGAGATTTATGTACATGTGGAGACGTGGTCAACTGACCCAAAGAGAGAAGAGAGAAGAGATACAAAACGTCTTCGGCATTTTATAGCGCCGCGTTGCCGACACTGGGCGCACTGTCCGCATCGTCAGCCAATACGGTGGCTCCGGCACCTCGGCCACGAGAGAGGGGGAAACACACCTCACAACACATGGAGTTGCACAACCTAACACGAGGTCCATATATGGTCACGGCGCCCTAAAATGTTGCCAAACATGGTCACGAACGCACAGCCGATTCCGGAGTTCTCCCGGCGAGAGGGGGAGCCTGAATGGGGAGGTGGGGGTGGACGACACAGTCGGTCAAGAACCGGTTCTCCCCCAAACTCCTCCTGCTTGGTTCCCTAGGGCCGGTCGTAACAGTCTCTCGCGCGGGGGGGGGGGGGTAAAGATCTCGATGGGCTGAGGCTTGCAGCCACTGTCCGGAGAGATCAGCGCCGGCAGTCGGTTTGGTGACGACCGTCTTTGATGAAGTAGAGGGCACCACCTGCTTCATTGTGGGCTCAACAGACATCACATACGCACATGAAAACACAACTACTCAGCCGGTGAGCGCCGGACAATTCCGCCAAACTCCACCAGGCAATTTTCCCCTTTAACTGATAGTAAAGGAAATACACAATTTATTCACAATGTTACTCACACGTTAAGGTGACACAAAACAACAACACTGGAAGCACACCAAACCTGAAACCCTGGATAGCCGTGTCATCAACGTTTTCAAGCAAGTACACCTAAAAGAGTAAAAAAAAAACAATCACTAGCTCTTGTCTAGGTCAGGAAAAAAAATGCCAGAGTTCTCGAGACATCCTCTCGCGTCAGGGGCATCGACTTAAGCCATCAGCGTTGCCATGGAGTACACCCTTTTTGTAGCGTATTTCAAACGTATATTGTTGCAAAACGAGGCTCCAACGCAGCAGGCGGCCGTTCTTAGAGGACATGGTCTGTAGCCAGGTGAGAGGACAGTGGTCCACTTCCACAATGAACTTGCTTCCGGCAATATAACAAGCTAGTTTCTGGACTGCCCAAACCAAGCACGCACATTTCTTTTCGCTAGCGCTGTAAACCTGCTCGCGAAGGGTGAGTTTCCGGCTAACATAGAGGACGGGATGCTCTTGATCCCCCTCATCCTTTTGACTAAGAACTGCCCCCATGCCTCTATCACTAACGTCGCATTGGACTATGAAAGGCCTCGAGTAGTCCGGTGAACTAAGCAAAGGTTGGCTCGACAAGGCCGCTTTCAAAACGCGAAAAGCCTTTTCTTTCTCCTCATCCCAGTCGACCATTTGGGGCTCGGTCTTGCGCAACGCGTCAGTAAGAGTGCTGGCAATGTCGGAATATCTAGGGATGTACTTACGATAGTAACCAGCTATTCCAAGAAAAGCCCGAATATTGGTTTTTGTTCGGGGCTGGGGAAAGTCTCGGATAGCTGCCACTTTCGTTTCAGAGGGACGGCGATGCCCTCGACCGATAACATGCCTGAGATAGAGTACCTCTGCTTGTGCTAGCTGACACTTGGGCGCATTTACCGTTAAACCTGCTTCACGTAGGCGTGTCAGTACTGCTCTCAAATGCGCCAAGTGTTCTGGCCAGGACGAGGAAAACACGGCGACGTCGTCCAAGTAAGGCAATGCGAAGTCCTCTTGACCCCGCTAAACCTTATCCATTAAGTTTGAAAAACAGTAAGGCGCGTTCTTTAGGCCGAAACTCAACAGCGGAATGTCCCCAATGGTGAAATAAATGCGGCATACCGGCTCGCTCTCTCGGTGAGCGGCACCTGCCAGTAACCTCTCACTAGGTCTAGCGTTGAGATAAATTCCGCGCTGCTTACCCTCTCGACGCGTTCCTCAATGTGGGGAATTGGGTATGTCTAATCCTTGGTGATGAGGTTTAACTTACGATAGTCTACGCAAGGACGCGGATCTTTGCCGGGTACCTCCACAAGAATTAACGGGGAAGTGTAATTACTTTCACACGGCTCAATCACGCCCAATTCCAGCATCCTGTTAACCTCTGCTTTTATTAGCTCAAGCCGGCGAGGTGACACCCGATAGGTCTTAGATTTTACCGGTTCCGACGAGGTAAGCTCTATGTCATGAGTGAGGACGGATGTCCGGCCTGGCTCGCTTACAAATTTGTCCTGAAACTCGGTCAAAAGACCACGCAATTCCTGCTTCTGCTTCATTGTCAGCTGTGACTTTGATACTAAATCCTCAACTCTGTTCTCGATCGGGACTTCGTCCGATTCGGGAGCTAATTCAGGAATTTCTGCCGGAACCTCTTCCGGAACATTTAAAGTCATGTTCACGATGGCTTCCCTCTCTTTATAGGGTTTGAGTAAGTTGCTATGATACACCTGGTGTACCTTACGACTTCCTGGTAATTTTACCACATAGTTGGTGTCAGACAATTTTCTAGTAATCTCGGCCGGGCCGACCTATTGCACTTCAAGCTTATTCTTTTGGGAGGGCCTCAACAACATGACCCTGTCTCCTACAGCAAAGTGTCGCGCTTTAGCTGTCCGATCGTAGTAAAGCTTAGCCTTCTGCTGTGCTTTGGTCATCGCACTCTCGGTCAGTTCTTGGGCTTTTGTTAGACGATCCAATAAGGTGAGGACATATTCCACTACTACAGGATCATCACCCTGACCTTCCCACGACTCTCTCAGCATACGAAGAGGAGACCGCAGTCTGCGGCCGTAAACAAGTTCCGCTGGCGTAAACCCTGTTGTCTCATGTGGTGCAGTTCTTAATGCAAACATCGTTGCAGGTAAGCACATTTCCCAGTCAGTTTTTCGTACAAAACATAAGGCTCTTAACACTCGCTTCATCACGGAGTGAAGCTTCTCTATCGAGTTCGACTGCGGATGGTAGACTGAACTATGCAATAATTTTACGCCACACCGCTCTAGAAAGGTTGTCGTTAAGGCAGTCGTGAAAATGGTGCCCTGATCTGATTGTATCTCGGCAGGAATGCCTACCCGGGCAAACACGGACAGAAGTGCGTTCACTACTTCCACGGAACTTAGCTCTTTTAGCGGGACCGCCTCTGGAAATTTAGTAGCTGGGCAGATTAAGGTCAGGATGTGACGGTAGCCTGAAGTTGTCTTGGGCAAAAGACCTACTGTGTCAATTACCAACCGACGAAAGGGCTCCGTGATTACGGGTACCAGCTTCATTGGAAACTTCACCTTATCTCTTGGCTTACCCACTCGCTGACACACATCGCAAGATTTTACAAACCTCTCTACATCTTTAAAGCATCCAGGCCAGTAGTATTCCTGTAAAAGACGATTTTTCGTCTTCTTTACGCCTAAGTGGCCTGACCATGATCCTCCATGCACCAAACTAAGCAAATCCTGACGATACGCCTGAGGTACGACTACCTGGTCAAACTCTACTCCTCGCCTATCTAGATATTTTCGATAGAGTATGCCGCTCGTCTCTTGGAATCTCACATTTCGTTTGGCGATTCCCTCTTTCGAACTGTCCTGGAATTGCTTAAGCGTCGGGTCCCCCTTTTGTTCGGTTATTAATGAAGCGGGGCTCACCTGCAGTAGCCGACTGAAATTATCCGAAGTTGGCATGACACACAACTCTTTTGTATTTCCTAGTACCTGGAATGTGTCACCCTCTGTGCCATCCTCTGTACTACCAGGAATCGGCTTGGGAGCAACGGCATTTTCTATTTACTCGGTCAATGAGGCGTAATTGACCCCTTCCAATTCGGGAGAAGGTTCATCGTCGCCTTTAGGAATGGTTGCCTCCGCGACTACGGCTTCTGCAGCCTGTTCTCGCACAAGTCGATTTGTTACCGTGGTGTCCAACTCGCAACCAGGCCCGTTGTCGATTTGAGGCTTGTTTGCCTCAGTGACTGTTGCTCTCGCAGCCAGCGCACGTGCCTTCGATCTAGTCAGTGCCTGCACTATGCCTTCTCCCAACGTTAGACCTTTCTCCTTCAGCATTTGATCTGACTTATTTGAAAATAAGTAAGGATACTGAGGGGGTAGATATGGCGATACCGCGGCTTCCGTTTCCAACGTACCAAATGCGCCTTTAAGGACAACTTTAGCTACGGGAAGGCACTGACTGTTTGCTTCTACGGCTTGTCTAATCCAGGCACAGTCTCCTGAATACTGTCCGGACTGAACAAAAGACGGATGAACTACGTCCATAGTGGCTGCGGAGTCTCTAAGAACCCGACACTGCTTGCCGTTCACGGTAAGGTCGTACATATAGGGCTCTAACAACTTCATGTTCTCGTCGGCTTCATTTATAGATAAAAAGGCCACCTTTTCTTTCGGGCAATGTTTCGCGAAGTGCCCTGTTTCGTGGCAATTGAAACAAGCCACCGGTTTTTTCGCCTCAAATTTTCTTTTACTTGCCTCTGCCGACGCCCCATGGTTAGATGCCTTGTTTTCCTCACCCTTTTGTGCGAGACTTGTCGGTTGTTTTCTAAACGGCGCCTTATTCGGTAGTAGGAATTTTTCTCTTTTTGGCTCGCTGTTTGCCCCGAGGGCACGGCGCGTAACGAATTCTTCAGCGAGCTCTGCGGCTTTCGTTACGGTGTTCACGTCCGGTCTATCCTGCACCCAGAACCTCACCTTTTCTGGTAACCTCTGATAGAATTGTTCCAGACCGATACACTCGAGCACCTTGTCATGAATCCCATACGCCTTTGCCTCTTTGAGCCACTCCCCCATGTTGGCCATTAACTTGTAAGCAAACTTCGGGTATGAATCATTGTTCTCTTTTACGGCGTTGCGAAATTTTTGTCTGAAACCTTCCGCTGACAACCTGTATTTCTTGAGAAGGCTCGACTTTACCTCACTGTACTCGTCAGCCTCCTCTTTCGTGAGGCACGCGATTACTTCTGAGGCCTCCCCCGGAAGTAGGGACAACAAGCGTTGAGGCCATGTATCCTGGCTGAAACCTTGCCTTTCACAAGTTCTCTCAAAGTTGACGAGGAACAGCCCAATGTCCTCCCCTAGCTTGTACGATCTCATTAGGTCCGTCATTTTGAACCTGACCCGCTCTGCGGTACCGGATGCCTCGCTGCCTCCTGCTCTACTATTATGGCTAATCTCTAGCTCGAGGCGCTTCATTTCAAGCTCGTGCTTTCGCATCTGATCTGCCTCGGCTTCTGCCGCTTTCCTTTCGGCCTCCGCCGCCTTTTCTTCGGCCTCGGCCGCGGCTGCCTTTCTTTCGGCCTCTGCCGCTTGCCTCTCCTGAATCTCCTCGACACATTCTGACAGCTCGTCATCCTCTGCCCCCAATGCGAGAATCGCCTCTATCACCTCTGGCTTTCTTTGAGAGTCCGACACCTCCAGATTAAACTCCCTTGCAAGCAGCAACAACATGGACTTTCGCAGGGATTTCAGATTCATGGCTGCCTTTAGTACCGCTGTCTCTGTTCCACAAAGATTCCTGTTTTGCAACTAATTAACCTTGACGGCAACGACAGCTCTAGATACCTGCCTTGCCTCAAGTTTTCCGTTAACTTAGTCTACAAATAAAGCTTCAAAAGCTCTTACACGGAATCCTGCCCTGTCACTGTTAACCTTGACGCCACTGACAGAAAGAGCTTAACCAAGCTATCACACAATTTCTGCCTGACGCAAGTTACCTGTTAACCCAATGACCAAGACAGCCCCTCTCTACCAGCTTTTACTTGACACATAGAGTAAATGCCTGGTAAAATTTAACAGAGAAAGCCGGCACTCACCCAGTTCGCAGTCATGTCTCCGGCGTCGTGCCTCTCAGAAGTGCCGTTCGATTCCCTTTGGAAGTCGATAAGCTCGTGTCATCCTACTCCTGTCGTCCCGTTGTTGAACTTCGGGCTCACTCCGTCCAGTGGTCGCTTTCGGGGTTATCGGCATCCCGCCGCTGCCATCCAGTTGTTGGGACTCCGGGTCCTGCCGGTCTCGTTTTCGGTAGCTGGCCCCGTCGCAGGATTCATCGTCCAACAATTCAGCGAGAAAGAAGCGCCCGAACGAACAACAGAGATTTATTTACATGTGGAGAAGTGGTCAACTGACCCGAAGAGAGAATAGAGAAGAGATACAAAACGTCTTCGGCATTTTATAGCGCCGCGTTGCCGACACTGGGCGCACTGTCCGCATCGACAGCCAATACGGTGGCTCCGGCACCTCGGCAACGAGAGAGGGGGAAACACACCTCACAACACATGGAGTAGCACAACCTAACACGAGGTCCATATATGGTCACGGCGCCCTAAAATGTTGCCAAACATGGTCACGAACGCACAGCCGATTCTGGAGTTCTCCCGGCGAGGGGGGGAGCCTGAATGGGGAGGTGGGGGTGGACGACACAGTCGGTCAAGAACCGGTTCTCCCCCAAACTCCTCCTGCTTGGTTCCCTAGGGCCAGTCGTAACAACAGGTAAGACATTTCAACACAACACGAAAAATATATGTATTGGAGATATCAGTCCATCTACTTAATGGGACCACCAACCTTTCTCATCGTATTTCTGAAATAATGCAGATTTTCAACTTTAAGGGGAGATGCTACTCGAAGACACTTTTTTTAATATTCGCCCTAGAGCAATGAAACTTGAGGTGTTTATAGAACTTTTTATGCTGATTTCAAATATATAATTAGTTTTTAGCAAGTTGCTTACTTTTAGCTCTGCGATGTGTTAAAGTGAAAACCCTAACCGATTTGCCCCTCCCCCCCTCTTTTCATCCCTGAACTTCCGTAATTTTTTACCATTAATAGTGTCGAAAGCAAATAACTCATTAGGAAGCACAAGCAAAATATGTAATAGGAGTGAAAAATAGTAAACGCAAAAAGTTCATCTTTCACCCACCCTAATAAAGGTTTCCTTTAAATTTTTTATTATACAAAAACATAACTGAATTTAAACTAGATAATTGCTTTGACCATACTTTAGAAAAAGTTTGGGCTGTATTTCATGCAAATTCGAGCATTAGCAGTGCCCGAAAAAAGAGAGTCACATTGAAAAACTTGGCAAAATTTCTGTTTTGAGAAAAACAAGTTTTAGGACAAATATTGTGTTTTATTTATGAAAGATAAGATTAAATCTGATAAAATTTGCACGCCAAAAAGAACAAGGCTTCTTAATTGTAGCGGCCACTGCGACTAAAATGCGCCAGCCCTATGAGTTTGTCCCTCTCGGCTTTTTGGAGCCGACTCCTCACAGACATTTCGCTCTCAGACAGGGCCAAGAAACGCTTGGCAAGCTTCCTCACCATCTGGCAGAGCTTTGTGCCAACTGCAAGCTAGGAAGAAGTTCGACAGGACTGCGAAATTGAAACTAAGTCCATCAGTGTCATGTCATTTTGCGGCCACGTTTGTGCCACATACCGTTGTACATAATGGCAATGTTGTCCCTGCTAAGTTCTCTCACTGCGAGCTTTTTCAAATTCGCAAGATTGGTGCTGACGTCATCCATTGCTGCATCACAAAATTTCAAGCTGATGGGTGTGAATGACTTTTGATGCATTGGTTTTGAACTTGATGCATTGACCGCAAGTTTGCTGCGCAAGTTCGCAAGGTGGTTTGATTTTGATGCATTGGTCGCAAGTGAAAGCCGCACAACAGCTTTCACTTGCGAGCAATGCTTTTTTACTTCATAGTGGAGATAATTACACGAGAGAAAAATTCTTCAGCTGTGCTGCTCGACAAGACATAGACCCCAGAACTAGGTTTCACAGCACATACAGGTGCGCAGCGGCCAATGGCGTTCCCCGATCTGTACCACGTGATAAGCCATTCGCGGCACTCAAAAACGCGGAGAAGCGTGCTTCTTTTTATTATTTCCTGTGTCGCATCAGCGAGGGAAACTGTTGTTGCTTGAATAGTGAGGGTCGACTCTTCGGCTAATGCGATCAACAATGGCGAGTGGCAGCGCATTATCGGCGGCTACGCTCGAAGACTGCACACTTTGGAACTTTTAACAGGCACCTAGTGCTCTTTATATCCAATTTTAAAGCATTTCCAGTTAAGTCTCGTCCTGAATTTTCTTGATAACAGTAGAGGTACTAATCTTATCAAAACAGGCGAAAATAAAAAAATTGGTAATTATGAAAAAACTCGCGTTTTTCGACCCGAATTTTTCCTTATATGCGATTAACTCAATACATGCTTTTTTGTACTTATTACCCTTTTTCTCAGCAACCACAGTATGAAGAATCACAGATTCTGGCTGTCATTTAATAACGTGGTAGAAAATGTGCCGAAGTAGAATTATTGTTGGGTGAAGGAGTGCTCATCTGCAACATGACATCTAATAGCTAGCATTGAGTGACCATTATGCAGGTGAAGTAAAAAAAATTTAAAACAAGCCTTAAAAGTTTCAGTGCTAAATCTGCTTCAGTAAGAAAAATATTGGCTCATGATCACAATGATGGTAAAATACTTACTGTAGCTCTTATGGTCATAGAAAAAAGGTTTCATAATGCACATAAAACACATGGCGGGCATACGTTTACCCTTTCGCTGGACGCATTCGCACAAAAGACGTAACAACAAACCAACTGCGGTTCGGAAGCACACACCGTTAATATCTTCTGTAAGGTAAGAGTGTTCTTGAACACATTTTAACACAGCGCACGACAACTGGCACACAAGAGAAGGACGGACAAGCCGCAGCACTGAATCGCCCCTGAATATGTATTGGAAAACAGAAACGAAAAAAGAGCACTTTAACCTTCACACCAATGTGACCACACTAAAGCAAAATAGCGGTAGGTCAGGTGATACACCACATGTGTACTCTCTCCAATAGCAGAAAAGTAAAGATATCGTGCTATATAAGACACTAACTTCGGTTTCATGTAGGGCTACTAAAGGCATGCTAATGCACTGTTCACCCCTCTATTTGGTATTATATACTTCAACTATTTCTCGTGCTGTTTGATCTCTGTTTGTCGATAGTACTTTAACTACATGAAAGTTGGGAGTGCAATGGCACTGTACAACATGTTGGCACGCATATGAGTATACATCCCTTTGCAAAGATCGCCTGTGTTTCAACAACCTAATGTTAATGCATCTACTTGTGTATCAATATTAGGTGGCGTTAGCATGCCTTCTATAGCCCTACACGATAGCGAAGTTTGGTTCTTAGATAGCATGATATATCAACTTCTCTGATGTTGGTAAGTGCACGAGTGGTGCATTAAGCTTTTTGTTCAAGATTTAAGCTTACTTCCTTCCTTGCTCTATCGTGGTCTCATGGGTGTCAAAGTTGAATTGTTCCTTTTCGTTTTTGTTTCCCAATAAATATTCAGTTGCGAGCCAGTGCTGAGGTGTGTCCCTTTTTCTCTTGTGCCTGCGTTGTCATGCACTGTGTTTTCAAACATGGTCAAGTACTGTCACCAACTGGCTAAGATTTCAGTCCTTCTTCAAGAGTGTTTTTGTTATAGACCTTTCACTCAAGGCGTTCTGGGTGCTGCTATAGTCATTTCTGGGTGCGTGACCCTCCAAGATATGCACTGCCGAGGCAGTGACGTTGGCACAGCCCAGAAAGAAGAAAACGCTCCTCTCCGTAAAAAAGTTCTATACCGGCGCTGAGTTTAATAACGTCGGCTCTGCGGCAAGCGCAGAAGGGACGACGTATTGTGCAGCACCGCCCCCCCCCCTTCCTCGCATGCAGAGAGGTGTTTGCAAGTTTTAAAAAGCATTGGGGACGCGCACCTGAGGCTAGGAGCGTGTTGTATAGACCATGGGTCGAGGCGGTGGAGGCTGTTGTGGGTGATTGATGGGAGGTACGCTGGAGTTCCAGTATGAATTCTTCAGTCGGTAAATGGAGATGCGACCGTCCCTCCTGCTGATTTGAAAGCTGAATGTTTTGTCGTCACGGCGAATGACTCCATAGGGTCTAGAGTAAGGTGGTCTAAACGGCGCATGTACCAAGTCGTCGCGGAGAAAGGCATACGAGCGCGTTGCCAAGTCTTTTCAAGCACGAACGGGGTTCGCTTAAGGTGAGGTGCTGCTCGTGAAGGCCACAGTGAAGCAATTTTGTGACGCAGCCAGGTGACATAGTCTGTAGGGTCCAAGCAGGTGACGTCGGGAGTTGAAGCGGACATAGGCCTCCAAGGTAAGCGAAGCGACTCCCCGTAAACGTAAACTTGTGGCACGCAGACCAAGCACGATTCACTCGCTGGATTCCGCGCTGACCGGTTGTGCCCTCGCGATTTCCGACGGTAGTGCAGATCTGGCCGACTGGGTTGGTCCTACGCCACCTCCTGACGCCAGTCCCCGACGATGACGACAGCGTAGCTCTGGCCGACTGGATTAGCCGTACGCCATCTGCTGTCGCCGACAAGAGCTCTCGCCAGTGGTGCCCCGTCCACAGACTCCTGCCATTTTTCCGTCCATTTTTCCCGTCTTCTTCTTGCTTCCGTCGTTCGCTGCCTCTGCGCCTCGCTCTCTCCTTCCTCTCTCTATCTCTTCACGTTTTATGGTAATAAGGGTTGCAGCGCAAGCACGAAGGTGCTAAAAGAAACGAAAAACGAAAGGCGAGGCAAGGAAAGGAAAGGAAAGAGGACAACACGAGCACTGCTTTCCTCTTTGCTTTCCTTGCCTCGCCTTTCGTTTCTCGTTTCATCTAGCACCTTCGTGCTTGCGCTGCAACCCTTATTACCATAAAATTTAACCAACTAGCCCAAATAGCAGTTCCTCTTTACCTTTCAATCCTATCCGTTAAATACCTTCCCTACCTCCGTCCCTCGTGAGCTACTGTTGCAGTGCCCCTGAGAGACAGTTACGGAGCTCACTTTTTTTTCTTTACCTAAATCACCCCCCCCCCCCAAAAAAAGCGACGGCCGGAAGAGCCGAGCTCTCGGTGAAACGGCTCAATGGTGCCGTTGTCGCAGGGGTGGAAGCGTGTAGTCTGTTAGTGCTCGAACCCAGTGTCAAGCCCGAGGAGGCTGAAGAGGTGGACTCGAATTCTCGTCATTGACTGGTTGTGATGTTACGAGAAATGCCGAAGCGGAAAATTCAGCCAGTGGAAAAGGCCGGGGCGACGTCTTCTGCGGTGAGCTTTTCAAGCGGCAATACTTCGAGCCACCGAATGTAGCGATCAATGACAGCGAGGCTCTAGCTGTAAGGCTAGACCAGTGGAAGAGGACCATTGATGTCGACGTGGACGTGTTGAAACAGTTCCCATTGCGGGGGAATGCTCCGAGAGGAGATATTGCCACAGCAAATTGCCAATGCTCCGCAGAACGTGGGCGCCGTGAACGAAGAGAAACGCTAAGAGCACAACAACGAGTGACGAAGCAAGCCGCAATGCATGAGCCGGCCCTGCATGTGCACGAGATTCCTAAGAGCTGCCAACGTGCGCGAACAAGAAGAAAATAAGGGTACTCAAAGCAGGGCTCACGAGGACTATCGACCTTCGGTTCATCTCAGCTCGAATATTCCAGGTACCGTGGGCCGCTGAGTGGTGGCGGCCAGAAAGGCTGTTGAGTTGAATGAAGTGTTGAACTTGCTTCAAACAGCAGACGCTGCTGCTCGTTTTCACACTTTTTGTGGTCGTTTTTAAAGATTGTGAACAGTTTCGATGTTACCGTAACCCTTTGAGTTTCCCAAGGTCAAGAGAAAGTATCAAGAAAAAGAAAAAAAAAAGCCGAGGTGTTTCACTGCGGGGCTCGATGCTCCGGGAGGAAAAATAAGAGTCCCGTTCAAATTATTGCCCTAAAAGCCATCAGGGTTTAAGAGGGTTTAATTTAGCAAGCAAATAAACAAGGCCTGTGAATGTATGCGGCACTCATTTTCCGCACGAGTATAGCAACTTCCAGGTTTGAAGTTCTCGCCCTTGGTTCGTCTGCTCGATACAATGCAATTTTGTGCATATTTCTCTTTCCACTGTGCTACCGCGCATTTATTTACTCAATATAGTATGTTAGCGCTCCCCTACTTTCTCCAAAACATAAATCCAAAGGCCTCCGAAGTGCGAAAAATCGCAGCCTTCATCAAAAGTGTACTTTCTGGTAGAGTCTTTTGCGGGGTTATCATCTCAACGACCACCATGTTGGATGTATAGTCGCACCACCAATAGGTCATGAAAGTTGTGAATTGCTGTGCGTCGTTCACTTTAGGCACAAGTTCACCCCTTAAGAAGCAGTTCAAATAGAAGAACCTTGTTGTGAAGCTGTTACATTTGTTACATTCCCTCGTGGAGGTGCCGGGGTAAACGATTCGAAGGCCCACAAGAGAGCGAAGTCCAAGCCCTGACCATGCAGAAGCCGTGGAGCTTATGCTGGTGCACCAACGGGCCAGTCGCCTTATTCGAGGGGATTCGCGGACCACTGCCCTTTGTGTTAAGGGCATCGGCGACAGAGACATGGGACGTCATCACCATAATCAGCAAAGTTGCACCATCAAAGCTAATTGTCCGCCAACCTGTCATACTGAAGGTGTTCCAGGGTGACTCGTTCAAGGACGCCTGAGACTGGTTGGATCATTTTGAGAGGTTGGCGACCATAAAACAATGGAAGAAAGCAGGCAAGTTGCGCAACGTCTACGTATGAAAGGAAAACCACGGTGTTTATTAGGAAAACCAAGTGTGGTAGGAAAACCACGGCGTATCTCTGACGCCCTGGGAAGAGTTTAGGCGGCAGCTACTGTGTACATTCGGCGACAATGATCGCCGGGAAAAGGCAAAAGGAGCTCTTCATGCACAGAATCTACGCACAAACGAGACTGTCGCGTTGTACATAGAAGACATGCCCTGCCATTTCAAGCGACCTGATCCCAACATGACTGAAACAAGAAGGTGCATCCTTTCATGTATGGGGTAAAGCAAGAGCAGTTCACGGTACTCGTTCGCAATCCACCGCGCACTGTTGGTGACTTTCGGTCGGAAGCAACAGCCATTGAAACGAAGCTAAAGCAGAGAGCCTGGCCGAACAATCGTGACGTAGCCTGTACATCAGTAGAAGTGTTCTCGGCAAACGTTGTCGATAATCTAGACACTCTGCGGGAGCTCGTCCGGTTAGTTGTCAGAGAGGAACTACGCAAGCTGCAGTCTCCCGCTCTACCGGAGCTTTCTATTGCTCATGTTGCCCGAGAAAAAATTCGGCAGCCCACGCGCGAACTGCAGACTGATACACCACCGACACGCAGCGCGGTAACTAATTCAGAGGTGTCCAGGTGACCTGCTGTTCGCTGTGTGCGTATGCACAGACAACACGCAGAGTACGTATGCAGAGTACGTATGCACAGAAAACACGTAGCCTGCCCCATATCGTAGAGGCAACTTGCAGCGCATTTCTTGTGACAGAGACAAGACCTCGGGAAAGTGATGTATGGCGAGATGCAGAACGTAGGCCCCTGTGCTTCCACTATGTTGAGGCTGGTCATCTGTACCAGTTTTGCAGATACCGTTAAGCTGGTCTTCAGGGATTTGCTATCAATGCACCATGTCCGCAAAACGGCGAAAGGCCGTCCGACGTTGTAGAATACCTGTGCTCACGTCAGATCTGGACCTGCATCGTCGTCATTAGCCACGTTCACCACCACCTCTACGTCGGCGCTCGCCAACTCGCCAAGCCCGCGTTCTTTTCCAAACGCATAAGCATTGTTCGCCTAGTCAGAACTCGGGAAACTGAAGGAGGCGACCTGTGGAGGCGAGGCCACTGGAGATTTGTGATATGAAGATCCTCCACGGCGACACCAGCGTGATGACGACGACGACTGTTTTCAGGTAAAGGAGTGTTGTAATGAAAAGATAACATCAGACTAGCCGTTGGTAATTGAGGAGCTAGACCACATGGCTTTAATAGATACCGGTGCGAATTACTCTGTGATAAGGAACGACTTAGCGAAGCGCCTCAAGAAAGTTCTGACCAAATGAAGTGGACTTCAAGCACGTGCGGCAGGCGGTCACTTAAAAATGCATTTCGGCAGATGCGCCGCATGAGCGGGGATTCGAGGTTTCACTGATGTAGGTGACTTTGTTGTCCTGCCCGAGTGTTTAAGAGGCGCTATACTAAGAATGAATTTTCTAAAAGCAAATGGTGCCATTTCAAGTTTGGGGAGGTCAGGCGAATCATTTTCGACGGAACAATTGAAGGTAGCTTGAGCAAAGGAGCGATACACTACTCCAACGTGCGTCGTCGAGGATGATGTGACTGTACCGTCACAAAGCAGTGGTATGATTCTAGTTAGAAATTAGACATTTAGTGACCGCA
This sequence comes from Rhipicephalus annulatus, assembly GCA_013436015.1. Taxonomy (NCBI): domain Eukaryota; kingdom Metazoa; phylum Arthropoda; class Arachnida; order Ixodida; family Ixodidae; genus Rhipicephalus; species Rhipicephalus annulatus. Next base: position 602,368 of record WOVY01000368.1, on the reverse strand, counting down.
AAGGTGTGACAGACCGCAACATGGATGTTTTCCTGATGATAGGTGTTTGCATGGCACGAGGGATTACCCAGCTACAAAACGGGTACGCAGACATCCTCCTGACAAATTTTGGGAACGAATTCCAGCACACGGCAAATGGGACAGCCATAGCCTTTCTTCATGAGTTTTGGGAAGCGACAGAAATAAACAGCCTTGAAACAACGTCAACGGATATAAAACCAATATCTGATGTCTGCGACGTAATATCTCTAAATCCTAACCTTTCAGTAATTCAACCGCTATATCACCTTTTTGCGGGAATTCCGCAGTTGTTTTCCAATAGTTCAAATGACCATTACAAAACACAGGTTCGTAACGGACGAGATAACCAGGCCGGTACGCCAGCACCCGTATCATGTTTCGCCAAAGCAAAGCTATCAGTAATCAGGTATGGGAGATGCTGGAAGATAACGTTATTCAACAATCTAACAGACCGTGGGCATCTCCCGTGGTACTTGTCGAGAAGGATAACACGATACTGTTTTGTGTCGACTACCGTATTTTAAATGCTGTGACCTAATGGGATTTATACCCCGTCCGACGCATCGACGACATGTTCGACCGACTTCGGTGTAATTTAAATAATATTGGGGGTTCAATGTCCCAGAACCACCAAATGATTATGAAACATGCCGTAGGGGAGGGCTCCAGAAATTTAGACCACCCCGTGTTCTTTAACGTGCACCTAAACTCGAGTACACGGGCCTACAGTATTTTCGCCTTTACCGAAAATTCAGCTGCCCCAGCTGGAATAGGATCCCGTGACTTGCGGGTCAGCAGCCGATTACCTTAACTCTACTCTGTTCCAGAAGTTCCGTGCAACACTGTGGAAGCTACAGGCCTTCTCAACCAATCAGGAGGGCGAGCATATCTAAGTGTATCCTTCCGCGCCATGTCGTCTGCTAGCGACGTGCGCTGCAGCGAAAGCGGCAAGAGTGTCTAGGGACACTGTGAAACTGTGCAGTGAGATGAGCTGTAATCGGGAAAGCGGTTAAATATTCTCCTCGCCACCGTAAAAGTGCGCGTCTTCGAGATACTTACACGTAGACATTTGAGAGACAAGGTTTAGTGGCTCATGTTTCGGTGGAAAGCGCCGCAATAGCCAAATTGAATATGAAAGCAGCACGCTTCATTAGATTTTGTATAGGAATGCGAAGTGCCATTCGCGTTCTATACGAAATGATGGCTCCATTCCCGGTACCTCCCCGTGCTTATTGTGCTTCAGTACTCCCTTGTACAGCGCACACTCACTGACGTTGGTGAGCGCAGCCGTTCTCTTAATGAGAGAGCCGCCTTCCTTAAGCAATGTCCCGAACACGACGATATTTATAGCGCGAGAACAAAACGACGACACAGAGACAAGAAGGGCGTTTTGTTCTCGCGCTATAACTATCGTCATGCCATACCAACTAGCCCAAGCTGCCACACTTCTAAGTCCCGAACACATTTAGAGCACACTGCTTCGCTCCCTGGTCGTAAAAGCTGATTCGGGAACGATATCGCACAGGTGAACCAGCCGACGTCATTTTGACAGGAGTGACCAAATCTGCCACCACTGACTAATCCCAACCCAAGACTGGGTCCTCCGAAGCGCGGTGGGTGCCGGGCTGTGCTGACTACTCAGAAAAATTTAGACAGTGTGGTGCCATTCTTCCGTACTTCATAAGTAAAAACATAACACATATGAGCCACAACTTTGGTTGGTTTCGAAAAACTTTGAGTTCTGGTCACGTCGTCCGTGCCCATGGTGTTCGCCCCGATAAGACAGCCGTCGCAAGGTTTCCGGTACCAGCAGACAAAAAGTCAGTACGGAGATTTCTATGTCTTTGCGCTTACTAAAGACGATTTGTCAGATATTTCTCCAAGATTGCGGAACCATTAACGAAATTTACGAGAGATGTGCAATTCTAGTGGGAAACCGAGCCACAAAGCGCCTGCAAAGAATTAAGAGAAACAGTTGCAAGAGCACCCAATGCTTTCTCAATTCGACGAAAAAATACACACAAACGCCAGTAACACTGGCTTTGGATGCATTCTAATAGTGTCAGAATGGCGAAAAAAGATGATACGCTATCTGGACTCTAACGAAAACGGAGACCAACTATTCGACCACAGAGAAAGAATGCCTTGCTGTCATCTGGGCCATCAGTAATTTTCAGCCGTACTTATGTGGTATATCATTCAAGGCAGTCGTGAGATCACCATGCCCTTTGCTAGCTCACCATCCTCAAGGACCGCCCCGCCGCGGTGGTCTAGTGGCTAAGGTACTTGTCTGCTGACCCGCAGGTCGCGGGTTCGTTTCCCGGCTGCGGCGGCTGCATTTCCGATG
>WOVY01000367.1:0-35915 GCA_013436015.1 Rhipicephalus annulatus | reverse complement strand
CAATGCCATTGACTCATTTGGTGCTGTAGCCTTCCAGGATCTCATGGGTATCCATAACAGCAACCCTCTTAGAGCTTCTGTCCTTTTACATCAAGTCGTTTTTTGTGTCTTTTAATGATCGTAAATACATACAGAATAGTGGTGTCTGCATCGGGTCCATGTGCCTCGCCCCGATACTTAGTGACATATACCTTGCCTATCATGTCCGGTTGCTGATGAGCATGCTGGACCAAAATATTGTCACGAAAATATGTCGTTACGTAGACGACTTTTTAATTTTCATTACTGCAGCGACGCTGCCTGCCAGCACCTAACCGACGGTATTGTAATGACTTTTATAGAATGTTTTAAAAAACCGCTTTTATTGACTCACGAGTTGCCAGTTGACAATAGCTTACGCTTTTTAGATTGAATTTAATTCTTTCAACCTGACCATGTGTGCTGGCTATTTGAACCTAGAAATGGAAACCACCCCTTTACCCTATGACTCTTCTCATTCCAAGTTAGTTAGCGCAGCATCACAAATCTTTTATCTCATCAATCCTCTTAGGAAATCGTGTCATCATGTCATGCACGCAGCTTTGCAGCTCAAGCTGAAAGGCTTTTGAGTACTGGGTACCCAGCTATCCTACTGGCATCTATAGCTGAAAAGCTATTAAAACAGATAATGAAAGGCTGCAACTCCGAGGCTCAGCTGGAATCTAACGACCGTAAAAGACCCGTAGTTTTACCCTACGTGCTTGACATTTCCCACCGGCTAAAAAAGATAGGGGAGAAATCCAGCGTCAAAGTAATGTTTTCAGCGCCGATAAGTTACAGCGGCTTTGCAAAGCAGTCGACCCTCTCAAATCACGTACCACTGGTTGCGCAACTAAGCACAAACCCGGTTTGTGTCGTGTTAGCGGGGGTTATATTACGCGATTCCATTCTCATGTGGTATGTGGATTTCGGCCAAACGGGGCTATGCCTTAATGAAAGGCTAAAAGAGCACCATTATAATGTTCACGAAGCATCCAGGGCCACATTGGAATTCACTGCCGCGATGTAGACGTACCGCCATTTTGATCAATGTGAAGTGGTAAAAAAGCACCCGTCACAATTAACTCGAGAAATTATAGAAGCGCATTGTATAGCAAGAGCTGGCAGCACGTGTATTAGCGTCCCTTCTTTGGTTTTATCGGAACATGAAGTGGCATTCCTTAATCAGGATAACTGCCTATGAATCTGATATGTGACGGTGTGATTTTGTGTGTTATCTTGTCGTTGCGTTAGGGTGGTTTTGTATGCCTGTGCCGGTCTACATATTTGATGCAGTTTGACAATAAAGCTCAGTTGGAAGTTAGCGCTCTGTCCTCTTGTGTCGGTCTGCTCGGCCGTTTCTCTTCTTCTTCCCCATAATGCGCTATAACCAGTTCAAGTACGACGAACCAACTCGCCCAATCTTCAACACTCGTGGACTTCATTTCTTGTACATCGGGCTCCCTCCTACCTTCTTTTGCAAATGCATCTTTCATTGGTGACCCTGTCGTGCTCGCCGTGTGTCGTGCGCGTTCTTTTGCGTACTGCATTCGAGTCAAGATCCTTCCACCCGATGGTAAAGCGCTCCTAGCAGGTTTCACACCGTCAGTACAGAAGCTGTTGCCTTTGTCGGAGACCTAAGTAGAATCAATTGTCGACATTGTCCACGAAGAAGTTCATCGATCACTCAGAGTTTTCTGATGCATTACACGAACAGGCGGAAGCTATGATCTACGCTGCTGCAGTCCGCTGTTCGTTTCACTTCCGCGACAACGCCACGACGCCACACTATCGCACTACCATTGCAATACAAACGCCGCCGGCGCCACCACCACCACAGCTTTAGCGTTCGCCTACTGGACAGCGCAGCGCGCCAAGGAAAACGGACGTTTGGCATGCCTCCACAACCAGCCGCTCTTCTACCACTGCAGGGAAGCAGCCTGCAGGCCACACCTACTGTCGCTGATAGTACGGCCAGATGGACATGCGTGGATTTGCCGCCAATGGACCACCTCCCCAGCGTGGTGAGAGGCCACAGGACATCGCTGACTACATCGCGGGAACGCAAAGATGCCCCGACGATCTTTTCTATGCCCTTCACCAGGACGCTATGCCTAACCTCTATGCGGCGAGCACGCCGGTCCTATGGGGGCCGATCTCGGAGCCTCTACTCGGAAAACTAAGGGCCACAACCGTTGGAGGTGTGGTTGCTTTAGGACAAACTACCAAAGATCCTCCTCCACCACCGACGACGACGACACGATAAAATTTCAAGAACCTGCCGTAGCCCACGCGCAGCTCCAACATTTAACTTCGTGGCTAGAAGAATACCTGATGACGCAATGTAGAAGCAGTGGAGAAAACCGACATAGCTGTGATCTGACGCCATGGCCCACCCGCAACTCGAAAAAAAGAAAAAGTGACCTCCACATTCTCTTGGGCGGTCACAACGTCACCACTCTCATCAACACTAATGCTGACTATTCCATCATTAGTGGGGCATTTACCACCAACCAGAAGATATTAAGTACAGCTTGGTATGAACACGAAATCTGGACTGCTGGAGGCCACCTGATAACGCTGGCTGGAATTTTAAAGCCAGTCACAATCAAAAACCGGACGTATCCCGCGAGCTTTCTTATTCTACAACATTGCTCCATAGAAGTGATACTAGGAATGATCTTCCGGAATCGCAATGGCGCCTTAGCTGTGAATCTGTAGCACTAACCTCGGAAAAAGCACTGCCCTATACTGGGGCGGAGGATCATGTTCTGAATGTAATAGAACAGCTGGTCACCCCGTCTTTTTACAGCGTCATTTACGTTGGCACCGAAAGAACAGCAATCTTTGAAGGCGTCATCGATTGCATTCAGAGGCCACTTTTTAACTGTGCGATTTCCATCGCATGATGCAACGCCATGCGGCGGGACAGCAACCACATTTGGTGCTAACAAACTTCAGTCAAGAATATAGACACTTCAATGTTGGCACAATGATCACCTACATCGACGAATTCGTGGAAGCCAGCAATTCATTCGCCTTCTTTGTTATTGCCGATGCTGCTTCATCAAGTCGAGTTTCCAAACTAGATTTCGACGTCAACCTGAGCATTTTGAAGTGCGTGCAAGACCAGCTCAAGTCCCTGCTCTTGCAATTCAAGAATTTCTTGTCATCAACGAGAATTCGACAAACCTTAGTCGCGAAACAATGCATCTTAAAGAAGAAAATGCACGACCAGATCGGCAAGTCGCGTACCATGATGTTCCAGCGTGCGAACGCAACGCCATGAAATAACAGGTCTACGAAATGCAAGGCATCGACATAATTCAGCCGTCCAAGTGTCCGTGGGTGTCACCCATAGCATTGGTGAATGGGACCGTACGTTCTTTTCGCTATTCGTCTATTCTCGCCGCCTGAACAAAATCACGAAAAAGGACTGTGCCCTCTCCCACGTATGAGTGTGTAGCGTTGATACACACTCATATACTACCATGGCCTCGTGATCGGTGAAGTGCACGCTGGGAGATTCCTGCACACATTCGACGTCAAAGTTGGCAAAGACCAGATCGAAGCACGGTTCCCTTATCATGGTAGGGAGTTTCGTTCCGCCGACATTCATTTCCGTGAGTGCACGTCACGCATGTAATGAACAAGCCATTGTTCTCCTCTTCCGCCTCCGCGGCCGTTAACGTTAAAAACTCCCATGACTATAAGAGGCACGTCGGGACACTCGTAACCACTATCATTCAGTGTCTCCTCCAGACTGCGCGCAACTTGACTACTGTAAGGCATTATTTTAATTGAATGAAGTGCACTGCCGTATACCGTCAAATTGGCTCAACATAGGGCTCGCTTTACGTGTTTACTCTTTCTCTTTAACAATGAATGACTGAACCAATGGCATTGCTAAATTCGAAGCTGTTGCTGAACAATTCACTAACGCAGATGTTTATAACCACCAGGTGGCAGAATCCTACAGCACTCTGATTCGACATAAAAGTACCACAATAGTTATTATTTATTTTGTATCTTTTCTTTTTATTCACTTCCCGTGAGCACCGAATCTAATCCATAAGGCATAAAATATGAAACTAATGTAGATGCGGCTCGCTGAAGATATCTCTGGCTGCATGACGGCAAATGTTGTACAATTTATTAGAAAAAAAGAATAAAAAAACTCAGCTTCTTTGCACTATAAAATATACAACCTAGACATGCTACACAGGTAATATTTGGCACTGGCTAGCATGCGCCAGCAATATCGCAGAGTCAATAATCCTCAGCGCTCCACTACGCAAGCGATTCCCTGACTCGGACGTGGCAGTCTGCGTGCTCTCATAAAGACGGGGGCGTTATGCATTCAACTTACTAACTGAAAAAACACTGACAACATCTAACTGAAGGGCAACTGAGAAAAAAGAGCACGCAGCGTTGAACACCCGTTCTTAGTAAGAGTACAACAGCTATAATGCTCTCAAATGTCAGTATCGTCAGTACAGCACAATGCCCGCAAACGCGGGTAATTATTTCTAATGACACGATATATATGAAAATGAGTTAGGTGGAACCAGTCAAAGCTGGCGCCAGTATACGGTAGGCAAATTCTCAATGACGAATCCATTGTCCCATTTGTCTACAGTGCGAACAGTTTGGCGGAGGCAGAAACCTCATAGGTTTAGGCAGTAATATTTTTAGCACGTGTCCCTCTCGGATAACGAAGCAAGACGATGCAGTATTCTCTGATCTAATACACATCACGCACTTGTGTGTAATACACACTATTGCGCGTTGCGTACATCACGCTGTATCTTGCCCCATAAGTGTCTTGGAGGGCATGACCCATGCACAAGCGTTATTTCCATGTTATGAAAGAAAGAAGTCATTCGCCAATATGTCTTTAGTCGTCAATGTGCTTAAAAAACAATCGCTAAATTTATCAACAGCTACACCAAGCATTTCTAAGAATCTCAGACGTCTTACCAGCACAGCGTTTAGTGACAACCATGCGCCTTGTTTTCAGGCATAGATTCCTGAAAACTGTCTTTGTACAATTCTTTCGAAAGGTCATAAGAAAAAAAACGCATGATCAAAGAGTGCGATGGGAGTCCAAGATGTAATGTATGTATGCTGGAGAAAAACTTCGGCTTACTATGAATACGAGTCTATTATATAAAATCATTAGTGAATTTCTCGAAGACTTTTTTTAGAAGTAGGTATATGTACAGAGTCAAGAGCAATTCAAGTGAATTAAGTGTTCAAATATACTACGCAGTACTCGAGTCAGTGAAACTAGAGCTTTCATTCTGCGTCATAAGCTAAATATTCCTTTTAAGAAATCTTTTCTTGGTGTCGAGAAACCACCTAATAATTTTACAACGTCTGCAGTGCGAAATATTTATTGCTAATGAATTGTCTTTCTTTTTTTTGTTAACAACCCTTTACATCTATTTTAGAGTCAAGCTGCATGACGTTGATACACTCTCAGTAATTGTTGGATACGTTTTTGGCACACACATCTTATTTATGTTGCTGTTCAGAACCAGGTGAAGTGCACCAAAGGTGACGCGCACTACAATGATCTACACGAATCTGCACTTGTCGCAGCATTTGACAAAAGCTTCGACGATTGTTGTCTTTAAAATACTAAAAAAATGCTTACTGTTTCAACATAGGTAAGCATCAAAATGCTTGATAGCCGCCGACAACGGTTCGCGACTATATTGTAAAAGCAATGCTCCCTGAAGAACAACTGCATTTGCAAAAGTAACCCTGTTCCATAGCGTGCGTACAGCGCATTGCGGCACGCCCTCCAGCTGTAACAACTCAATTAAATTTGATGCTCGGACAAATAGCTCAGGTTCGTGGACCCACGCTTCCGTTGCTGAGAAGAACCATCTTTTTTATGGTGAGTAGCGACTTTTGGCGCATGACGAGCTTTCTAAAGGTGCTTTAGCTGCATCATTTTCATTTCAATTTTGTATTTCTTTCGGCTCTGTTCACTGTCATTGTCTAGAAGGGGCTTGTCGGCACACCTGGAAGTTCCTTTGATTGCTTATTCTGTGCCTGCTTTAAGCCATAGGCGCTGCCTAGCCGTTCTGGTTTTAGGACCAGTGAGTTTTAGTGTCCTACAGCCTGTAGAATACGTCAGCACAAGCGAAGTCAGGTTTTATTTGAGCAATCACATAATTCTTTTGAAAGAAATATTGGCACAGAGCAACAATGAATAAAATTAGTAAAAGTGGAAAGACGGGGGCACATATTTTGAACTGAACCTTAATTTATGACAAGAGTAATTAGAAAGATGGCCTCGGATAGTTCTGGTGCTTAGATAAAAAGCTAGCACGTTGCTGTAGACAAAACAGTCTTCTTCACCTGCTTCTGTTGTAGTTGAAAATAAACCAAGCTAATAAAGAGATATGAAACTGGGTATTAAGTTTGCTCTTTTTTGGTGCCTTGTCATCCGCTACACTATCGATGCTTGGCTTTTATTTCTCTGGGCAACAAAATTATAAACTTTGGGTTTATTCAAATAACCAAACTTGGCCGTAGATAAGTACACTAAATAAAATGGGGCTCTTTTGGCTTTGTGAGGCTCTGGTAATGGAGGACTACTGGCTTAGGTGACTTCAACTACTACCCTATGGGCCTCCTTTTGTCAAAACTGCTTTGTAGACGCTGAATCAAGATGATCCGACGTAAAGTGTGGGATTGGGCTAGTTATTAATCTATTGGTAAAAATCTCAGCGCGAAAAACTTCCGACCACGAATACTAGAGACGAGAACGAGCGCTGACTTTCAACTTATTTATTACTGCTAAGACGCACATATATAGAAAAAAAGATAGGATCACTTCCATAAGCGGAAAACAAAAAACACACAAAAGCAAAAACTCAAAGAGACTCCAACAGACTACGTGCTCACCCCGGACCCTCACGTGCCAAATTTGAATACGCAATTCTTTTTTAGAAAAAGCTATTGATGGTTTGCTGATGCAGCTGCCTCGAGCGATTCCTGCAGCATCGATTACGTGTCCTGTGCTTTGTAAGGGTGGGACGCGAGAACCCTTGTCTTTCCGAACAATGGCTGGCACCCACATGCGGAACAAGTAGCGGCCCAAAAACCTTACTTGTTTGTTAACAAACAAAAAAGATTGGCACTGAATTTATTTTTTTTCCTGTGAAGACGCATAAGGTTGATATGCCCTTTTGTGTAATAATCTCTGAATGGGACAGATGGCAGAAGTGTGTTGCCTCTTAGCTTCAGAGTCAGCTAAAGCTATTGCCGATAAATGATCCGTTTTGTTGAACAATTCTTCACAGATTCTCGCTTATCTATGTCAATCGTCTTAAAGAATCTTTTTATTCTGTTCCTCAAAAACCACTTGTTATGTCGTTGAAAAGGGAATTCCTGAAATTGATGCTGTTGACTTCCAAAACGAGCGTCGTGTTTCTCTTTCTGGCTTCCTAGATGTGCTGAAGCTTCACCTTGCCCCTACCTTTCTGAAGTGGAATGGTGAAGTTTTCTACAAAAAACAGGCCCTTGTCCTGGTTCGTGCATCACCTCACTGTTAAGCTCATTTAGATAGAAAGATTCATGGAAGGTTGGCACAAATTAATGTCAGTAAGTGTTTTCGGTTTGTCAATGATTTCTTGATTTTGTTTCATTGCAATATTGATGTTTTTGTGAGTGCTTTCAGCAAGTTTTGCAAATGTCCCAGAAATGCCTTGAACTACTATTCCTCACGAATCAGCTGACATAAAAGGGTTCCCTGAGGTTTTTGAATTTATTACTAACATTACTAACATTTTCAGCTGGGCACGTTGTTGGATATTGAGCCACGGGGGAAGAAACCCATTTTGCCATACGCGTCTTGTCACAGCAAACTGGTAAAGCGTGGAATTGTAAAAGCATGTATACATAGCGCTTCAACGAAATCTTGCTTCCGCTCAGTGCAGCGAAGTTTCGACAAGCAGATTCTCCGTCTAGATGCAGGCGGGCTATCACGGTTCATTGCTAATTTCTGTTTGTGAGACGCTGCGTAAACAGTCAAGAGTTGGTAACGATGGGGACGCGTTACAAGAGCAACTCCCAAGAAGGTGTTGTTGATACCGTGGCTACATGGTATCTCGTATAAGCTCAAGAAAATAGGCCAAAGAGTGGGCATGTCGGTGGTTTTTTTCACACCGATTGAATTGTCTCAGTTATCTGTCCGAAGTACTCCTCTAGAAACTACCACGAGCAGCTGCTAGGTTAGGCACCCTAAAAGTTTGTTGAGTGCGCAACAGGTACTGTTTATGGTTTACCTCTGTCTTGTGGACTAGAGAACATAGGTCAGTCAGGCAGGTGCCTAAATTAAAGGCTTCAAGAAGATTGCCAGAAAATAAGAAGTGTACGACGGGGCGGTTGCTTTTCCGCTTATTGTTCTGAACTTGGGTGCAAGCCGCCGCACAAAAAGACAAGAGTTCTCGCATCCCACCATAACGAAGGCAGAAGACTTGTAATCGAAGCTGCAGCAATCGCTCGTGGCATCTCCATCAGCAAACAATCAATAGCTATGTGTGAAAAATAATTGAAGTATATAAATTTGGCAGGTGAGTGTCCGAAATGGGCACGTGATTTCTTGCAGTCTCTTGTAACTTTTTAGTTTTGCGTTTTTTGTTTTCTGCTTAAGCAAGTGATCTTGTCTTCTTTTTTTTAACAGTTGTGGGTCCGGCGGCAGCATGGAAAGCACTCGCTTCAAATTCTTATGCTCTGTTTTGCAGATTGCTGCATGCATCGGAATCTACAGTGTTCTGGACGGACCATCTTTTTCAAGCAACGTATGCTCTGGGCCGGTCAACGAATGTTTCGTCTATTCCTCGTGCGGCGAAGTAGCTTGCTCGGTTACGGCGAAGAAACTTTTTGGCAACCGTATCAGCTGGACTGAAAGTGAGTGCGCATGATGCGATATCAGGAACAAGGCGACATCTGTGACGACACCGGAACGTATAAAGGCATCGCATCGCCCGCTGCTCTTCAGTGGGTCCGGCGGCAGCATGGAAAGCACTCGCTTCAAATTCTTATGCTCTGTTTTGCAGATTGCTGCATGCATCGGAATCTACAGTGTTCTGGACGGACCATCTTTTTCAAGCAACGTATGCTCTGGGCCGGTCAACGAATGTTTCGTCTATTCCTCGTGCGGCGAAGTAGCTTGCTCGGTTACGGCGAAGAAACTTTTTGGCAACCGTATCAGCTGGACTGAAAGTGAGTGCGCATGGTGCGATATCAGGAACAAGGCGACATCTGTGACGACACCGGAACGTATAAAGGCATCGCATCGCCCGCTGCTCTTCAGTGGGTCCGGCGGCAGCATGGAAAGCACTCGCTTCAAATTCTTATGCTCTGTTTTGCAGATTGCTGCATGCATCGGAATCTACAGTGTTCTGGACGGACCATCTTTTTTAAGCAACGTATGCTCTGGGCCGGTCAACGAATGTTTCGTCTATTCCTCGTGCGGCGAAGTAGCTTGCTCGGTTACGGCGAAGAAACTTTTTGGCAACCGTATCAGCTGGACTGAAAGTGAGTGCGCATGGTGCGATATCAGGAACAAGGCGACATCTGTGACGACACCGGAAACGTATAAAGGCATCGCATCGCCCGCCTGCTCTTCAGTGGGTCCGGCGGCAGCATGGAAAGCACTCGCTTCAAATTCTTATGCTCTGTTTTGCAGGTAAGCTTAAAGTACAATTTCAAAAGCTATAGAAGTGGCAACTATTTCTTACTGCTGCTGCCGGACCCCCCTGCAGACCTCATGAATATGTCTTTGTGCTGATGAATTTCTTGAGAATGCTGTTGCTTGTGTGTGGTGATGTGGAGAGTAACCCTGGTCCTGAGGTCGAAGACATGTTGCGAGAGTTGCTCTCGGGGCAGACTAAAATTGCAGAGGAGATAACAGGTCTTTCCTCTAGGGTTGCATCCTTCGAAGAACGATTAACTAAAATTGAGCTGTCCATTGCGTCAATTACTGATGTTGCACCACGCGTGGTCTGAACTCGAGAAAGCCGTAGCTGACATTCGAGAGATTGTTAGTAAACTGGACCAAAAAAACGACGATTTAGAGAATAGGTCCCGTAGAAATAACCTGCTAATCTATGGCTTAACCGAAAACTCTGGGAAACTTCAGACGAGTTGCTGGAAACAGTAACTGGACTGATTACATCAAAACTAGATGTTAAATGTGGCGATATCGAACGATGCCATAGGCTGGGAGTGCGTAAGAGCAGTAGCACTAGCCCAAGACCTGTTATTATTAAGTTGCTGGATTTTAGAACGAAGGTTGCTATTTTAAGCAATGCAAGCAAGTTGAAGGGCACGAAAATATTTATAAATGAAGACTTCTCTGAGCGCGTGAGGCAGATACGCAGGGAACTGTGCGGAATTCAACCGAGATAAGAAGGGATGCGAAAAAAGCCAGGCTGCACTACGATCATTTGTTGGTGGACAACGTTCGGTATTCTTGGGATGAGAAGAAAAAAGTTATCGTTAACGAAAGCCGTCGGCTGTCTGCTACAAACAATGAATGACGCTTAGTGCGAAGTCCTTTGCGCTTTTGAATTTAAATGCAAGAAGCCTAGTTAATAAAATTGCAAATTTTAACTGGCTCATTGAGTGTCATAGTCCATCAGCTATCTGTGTGACCGAGACTTGGTTAAATGAATCTATCCTTGATCATGAATTCTTGCCTCCTGGTTACACGGTTCTAAGAAAAGATAGGCCTTCTGGCCGTGGTGGCGGAGTGGCACTTTTTATTAAAAGTGGTATTGAATTTTCTTTACTGCCAGAAACTCCCAAATACTGAATCTATATGGTGCAAACTAATGCTTGATGGTCTCGCTATTGTTGTTGGTGCTCTCTATCGTCCTCCTAACTCTGCCTCAGACGTTTTTGCGACTGTCAGTGACTATATTGTGGGACAAAGGCTGGACTGTTCTAAACTCGTATTGACCGGCGACTTTAATGCCCCCTCTATAGATTGGAATTTGTTAACATCAACTGGTCGTGACAAAATAATTTGTGATTCTTTAATTAATCTGTCACTAGCTTTCGATCTATCACAGCTGGTTGATCAGGCTACACGCGATGATTCTATACTAGATCTTGTTTTTGTCAACCATGAGTTGGTTACGAATGGATATCAGTGCAGGGTTGTCGATGGAATTTCCGACCATAAGGCCGTTATTGTTGATTTAAATGTTGCTTGTAAGCCAGTACGACCAACGTTTAAGACTGTGCTGAATTTTGAATGCGCAGACGACACTTCTATTTTTGCTAAACTTGCAACATGCTTTGACGATTTCTTATCGAGTAGTGACCACTGCAGTATTGATACATTGACTAACCAATTTTACAGTATAATTAATGAATGTATAGCGCAGTTTGTTCCTCACAAGAGCATAAAACGTCATGCCAAACACCCTTGGTATACCAGGTCAATTATACAACTTAAACGTCGTATTAAGCGACTGAGAAAGCGGCGGAGGGTTCACAATAATGACGGGGAGTCCCAAATTAACTTGCTTAAATCTGAACTAAAAGCTAAAATGAGTGACGCCAGAAAGTTTTACTTTAATACCACGTTAAGCTCTTTTATGAAAAATAATCCCATGAAGTTTTGGAAAACTATCAATCCTACCACGGCCTGCCCGTCAACCTTCATGATAGATGATGTGTCCTGCTCCGATTCATCCAAAATTTCTGAAGCCTTTAATAAGTATTTTCAAACTGTATTTGTAGATGACAATGGAACGACCCCTGACATTCGTAGCAGCCAGGAAATAGATTCGTTTCCAGCAATCGAAATTAGCTACACAGGCGTTCTTAATCTTCTGTTGAACATCGACACTACTAAAGGTGCTGGGCCAGATGGCATACCAAACATGTTTTTGAAGCGTTACGCAGAATGGAACGCTCGTTATTTATCAATAATTTTGTTAAATCATTAGAAACAGGTATTGTGCCGACCGTTTGGAAAATCGCCAATGTAATTCCTGTGTTTAAATCGGGTAATAAGCAACTCATTTCTAACTACAGACCTATTTCATTAACGTGTACCTGTTGCAAGCTTTAGAGCACATAATTCATAAACATGTACTTCAGCACCTCACTAATAACAACTTATTGTCCCGTAATCAGCATGGTTTCCGCTCTGGTTTTTCTACAACTACACAGCTCATTGAATTCACTCACGACATCGCTTCGGCTCTTAATACTCGAGGACAGGTTGACGCCATATTCATAGATTATAGCAAAGCATTTGATGTAGTATGTCACAAAAAACTTCTTACTAGACTCAGAAGTATTATTAACGATGACAAAATAATAGGCTGGATAGCTGATTGGCTACGTTTGAGGTCACAATTTGTTACGTTTGAGCATGCGCAGTCATCGTCGTGTGCAGTCACTTCCGGGGTACCACAGGGCTCGGTGCTTGGGCCCCTATTGTTCATTATTTATATTAATGATGTCACACAGATTATTAAGGACACACCAGTGAAGCTGCGATTGTACGCTGACGACTGCGTTTTATATACTAGCGTAAATAATGCTCATGACCAAGATGTTCTGAACAAAGTATTTTCGTCCTTTTGTGGTTGGAGCGCCATGTGGCAAATGAACATTAATTACCAAAAAACTGTTCAAATGACATTTACTAACAAAAAACAGCCGCTAAGGTTTAGTTATAGTTACAATGGGCACTACCTAAACTCTGTTAATACATTCAAATATCTTGGTGTTACCTACACTCAAAACCTAAAGTGGCACCATCACATTGAAACAATTTGCGCTAGAGCACTTCGAAAACTGGGATACATAAAACGAACACTCAAGCACTCTACCAAGGACTGCAAATTAACGGCGTATAAATCGCTCGTCCGACCATTGCTAGAGTACGCCTCAGCGGTGTGGTCACCCTATACTGCACTTGACATAAATATGCTCGAGGGTATACAGAAAAAAGCAATACGATTTATATTTGGCCGGTATGACCGCAATTTTTCTCCCTCATCTCACGCAAGCTCATTGTCGTTAGAACCCCTTGCTTTCCGACGCACACTTGACCGTATCACTCTGCTACATAACATTGTACACAGCCGCAGTTGCATTGAAGCACCAATTATTTTTGTGATTCAGCACAACGAGTCACGCGCCGTTCTCACCCACTCAACATTGTTCCCTTCCAGCCATTTGTAAATTGCTTTAAGTATTCTTTTTTTCCAGCCGTTGTTGAGATTTGGAACAACCTAGATGGTTCCCTACGCGAAAAACCAATTGAATTGTTTTTGAAAGAACTGCCTAACCGTATTTTGTAATATGTGTTAAATTCTTTGTATGTTTCTTTGGTATTGCTTAATGTATGTCCGTTCCTTTTCCTAATGTACCCACTCCTGCTATGTCTCGTGTATTGAGACAGCAGTATCTGTAAATAAATAAAAATATACATGTGCGTCTCAGTAGTAAAAAATCAGTTGAAAATCTGCGCTTGTCCTCGTCCCTTGTGTTTGTTGTCAAATGTTTTTCGCGCTGAGAAGTTCAATAATTAAGATGATCTCCAGAATTGCCTGATGGAAGATATTTTTTTCTGAACAACTTGTGTGGACTTGTTGGTAATTATTCTTGGCAAATTGTGTGATTGACTTCGTACATTCTGTTGATGCACACCCGCAAAGCGCGCACGTTTGTTGAGTCTGGCATGTTTTCGCGATGTGCTCCCTGGACGTTGGCGAATGGCGCACACTTATAGCAGACAACGTTCTTCTGAATAATCAGGTGATACTTTTCAAAGCCTTTTAACAAGCAAGGGAGCGCACAAAGAACATAATTTTGGCTGTACTGATAGCTAAGTTATTTGCTTGTTATCTGAATGTATCTGAAAGTGCCTGTTATCTGAATGTAATGAAGGCCTTCTGTGAGCTGTATTATGTGAGGCGGCGAATGAACACAGTGTGATGAATAACAAAATCCCCTAAAACAAAAAAAACTGAACATGTTTTTATTGAATTTTTCACTTCTTTCCTTGTATTTTATTCCCATTATGGCAAGAGGCTTGGTACTTAGATATATGGTAATATAGTGCAATAGTGAATTGGCCTGATGCCACGCATGACATAGTTAAAAACCCATTGATTGCTGCGAAAACTAAATGCTCCGTCGCTAGATTACTATGGGTCATCCGGTAATCATTTCTGACCAATTTCACTGCAAGGTGTTCTTTGTAGTAGAGAAGCGGTTTAGCAGTTGGAGGTAATAGAACCAGATTTACATGGATTTTGTCTCACAGGTATCAGAAAAATATACGTTTTATGTTCACTTTTCATTGTCTTTTGTCATGGGGCCATTACCTAACAGGTAATTTGAAAAGAAACGCTCCAGAATTATTATTGATGGCGCCTGGAACCATGGATGTAGAAAACGTTTACGTGGGCTGAACTGACAACCTATTTACAACCAATGCAAGCATGAAAATGGACATGAAAATTCCGGGGAGATTGCATAGTTTCGTGCAAGGGATATTGAGTAGTAAATTTAATTTGAATTTGCAAAGAAAATTGGGCGAAAAAGAACTTGCCGTGGGCAGGGTTTCAAACACTACATTTAGTTTAAATAGCGTTCACTACACTTTTCATCGAAGCGTTTTCTGTAAGCTATTCTTAATATTGTGTCTTGGAATGAAAACGAAGCACTTGAAGTTTAAAATTTTTTCATTCCTAGCGCGGATCTCATTTTGACGGGCTTCATGCTGTCGAGTAATATCGAAAGGACTAATGGTCATATTTGTACAGTGAACTGGGAGCGTAAGAACATTGAAAAGACAGAACAGGGATCTCATGGCACGAGCGTTCGCTAACAAGTGGTAAATATTTCTGAGTGTCACCAGTTTTTTTTTTTTTTTGGTGAGAGCTCGGGCTGTGTCGTCCTTTCTCTGTCTTTTGAGTGTTGCCACGCTCTCAGTTCACTGAATGAATATGAACTACCATCTCACTCACCTTTCCAGTCATTTGCAATAATTTATCGGTCATCTGCCAGACTGTATTAAGATCACCTGGTACGTGACGCCAACAGGCTTAAAAAGAGAGTTCCAAACTCACCGCCACGCTGATTGACGCTTCGACATTTAACTTTATATACACTATACACCCAGTAGCGTAGACAGGAAGATATCCATAATGATAGCTAACTTGCTACAGCGTCCGACATGTTAATCGATGTTCGCAGGTTCGGCCTCAATCCATGGCAAGTTAGGATATCGTACAGGTTTCTTTCTTCCTGTTTACATCACGTTTACTACCCATAGCGACCACGACACTTTCCCTGCAAGTGTCGTATGATAGTGCTCATATTATTTATTATTAGGATTTAACGTCCGAGAACCACCATACGGTTATGAGAGACGTCATAGTGGAGGCCTGCCGAAGTTTCGACCACTTGAGGTTCTTAAACGTGCACCAATACCTAAGCATACTGGCCTCAAGCAATTTTGCCACCATCAAAAATGTGGCCGCCTTGACCAAAGTTCGATCACGACATGCGGGTCAGCTGCCGAATGTCTTACACACTAAGCCACCGTGACGTGTGCTACTTCATAATAATATTGTGCCTAACGTGTAAAAATGAGACCACAAGATGTTCACATCCCCACTTCTTATACCTAACAAATATCGTAAAAAATGTCATGCGGTACACATCACACCTAGAGTGTTTGTTCGCAATCTAGTAGGACTGAGTTGGTCGCAGGAAATATGCTAAAATGGGGTATTAATGCACTGGCAGGGTGGGCGTGAAGAAATATATTTATTACATCACCAGTTGATTGTCGTCTGGAAGCCTTTGGGATTGAGTAGCTCGAGTCAAGATGCCTTGTCATCCCTACAATGAATTCTTTAGGGCAGCGTAGCGCATCATAGTAGTGCACCAGATCTTTGAAATGCTTCAGATGGCGTACTTGACTGATGCCACTAGTCAATAAAGTTGTCTTGGGTGGCTCGTGTTGTTTCGGCAAAGAAGAAACGAAGTTGAAGATCAGCGTGGGTCAGAATGCCCTTTGTTGGGTAACTCCATGAAAATACTCCGAGCCACGTTCGTCTCGTAACCTTCCTGGCAATCCACTGCACCAGAACATTTTATGAGCCACTGTATAGCCCGGCTACTACTTCTTAAGACTGCTTCCGCTTCCTCCGACAGAACAAAAGGGCCATAAAAAATGGTACCACCACTCTGTTCAGGCCGTTTACAAGCCAGAACAAGGGAGCTTGGTGACATTTCTGTTGTGAGCAGCATTCGGTCATTGGAAGAGTTCTTGACAACGCTGTGTTGATACAGAACAGCCGAAATAAAAAAAAAATGTTAGGCCTGTGTGTCAAAATTGGGAATAGATTCAACTTTCCTGGCAGACCCTCTATCTGAGAATCTGGTGCCACCTATTCAGAGGATACTTCGTAAAAAGGGTGCAGTGGGGATGGAAAAAATGATCAAAAAGATGCCGAAAATAGAATCATCTTGAAAATTTTTTTAAGGCAGTTCTGGTTATTCAGTGGTGTTGAGCGAAATAATACCATCTCGCCCTAATATGCAACAGCTGTCACTGAGTTAGCAGTAATATAAGCACATCTCGTAAAACGACATGTCATTGGACCAAATTAATGTGCAACTCTCCATGAGAGGAGCGTGATCCTATAAAGCCAAGCGAGAAGTGAGGATAATGGGTATGAAAACTAGGCCTACGCAGCAATGGCACGTATTCACTCCCTTCCGTGCATATGAAATATCAACTTGCCCTTACTTTATGGTGATGAAGCCAAGAAAAGCATGATTGTGGGGAAAGGGACATTGCGTCGTCGAGCTGCGCTGTACGTCAGCCAGTTTTGGCGCACTTCGCAACTGCCTGTCACGTCATCTCTTTGCAGCTGTAAAATAGCGCCAATCGGGCCCGGATGAGCTGCGTGGGTTCGCCACCAGGAGACGTGACCTCGACTAGAAAGTCCTATAATATGCTTCCTAGAAATGTGTAGGAAGTTGAGTGGTATGAAGAGAGCCCAGCCCGTCTCATTTTACTTGTCATTTAGTCTAAGTTAGTAAGCACGCAACAAAAGAAGGATGGGTGGATGGATGGATTGATATAAATATACCCTTTAGATAGGGCAGTGGCTAACGCAAAGGAGCCGTAATACTTAGTGAACCAAAACTATATTTATTTTTTTCTTTAAATAGTGAGGTTGAGGACTCGTAGTTTGCAGTGAAGGGTTTAATTTTCACTCGTGCCTTGATTTAAGCTACCAATCAGATAACCTTCTTCTAGTTAGTTCTACCCGCTTAAAGTCTATTTTGACCTCACTGTCCCTAAACCCCAGTGCTTGGAAAAACTCTGCGTCATCATCTATAACTATAGGGTGAAGCCCTTTACAGAACATTATCAAGTGCTCGGCAGTTTTCTTCTTCTCTCCACATACACTGCATACCGTGTCTACCCCTTCGTAATCGGCCCGATATGTCTTGGTTCGCAATACTCCCGTCCTCACCTCAAACAGTAGAGAACTACACCGAGTAGTATCATAGGTCCTTTATTTGGCAATTTCCTGCTTAAAAGTTTGATAGATCCCTAGTGCGGACCGCTTAATCATGTCAATTCTCCACATATCGGTCTCAGCTTCCTTCACCTTATTCTTAACCTATAATTCTTTTTGTCTTGGCCCTCTGCTGTTTTCTAAGTATTTGGCCGTCAATTTTCTGGTTTGCTTCCTCCATTTTGTAACGATATTTCAATTTACAAGTAGCTGAAAACCTTCCTAGCCCAATGCTCCTCCCCCATTTCTATCAATCGCTTCTCAAATGTTTTATTGCTGCTAGCTTCCCTGCCCTCAAATAATTGGCCATCACAGATCACCTTGTTCTCTCTGATTTGGTGTTTTCCCGTGAGCTCCTAAGGCAAGCCTACCTATTTCATGTTGCTTAATTTCTAATCTTGCTTGTACTTCTGATCTCATGCACAAGAGCGCATTGCTGAACGTCAGACCAGGAACCATGAACCTTTCCATATTCCTGTCACAACATCATACCTATTGCAATTCCACAGTGTCCTATTTTTCGTCACTGCTGCATTTCTGTTACCTTTAGTCGTCACGTATATTTCGTGTTTCCTAAGGTACTCGGTCCCATTGCTTATCTATACGCCCAGATATATGTATTTATCTGTTATCTTTAGCGTGACCTCCTGCATTCTAAGCTCACTACGTTCATTATCATTGAAATTCATGACTGCTGATTTTTCCTTACTGTATCTGATATCTAACCTATCTCCCTCATTACCGCACATGTCCATCAATCTCTACAAATCTTTTTTGTTGTCCGCCATTAGCACTATATCATCGGCATACATCAATGCTGGTAGGTGCCTGTTCAATAAGTTTTTTTTGTTTGACAAAAGAGAGGTTGAAGCCAAGTCCACTTCCTTTTTAATTGACCCCTAATAGTTGCAGGTACATCATGAATAACAAAGGTGATAGAGGACACCCCTGCCTAAGCCCCCGTTTTACCTCTGTGGGCTTGAATACCTGTTTTTCCCACTTAAATACTACCTTGTTACCTTTGTAGGTATCCTTTAAAACATTAGTGACTCCATCTTCCACACCTAGTGTGTCCAGTATTCCCCACAAGTCCTTGTGAACCACGCTATCGTACGCTCGCTCGATAACCAAAAATGCAAGCCACTGAGGCCTGTGTTCATTTTCTGCAATGTCGATGCACTGCGTCAGTGAGAACAGATTGTCTGCCAACCTCCTGTGTTTCCGAAACCCATTCTTTAGTTCCCCAAGCTCCCCCTCATCATCCATCTATGCCTGCAGTCTTTCCTTTGTAATCTGCATCGCCACCCTGTATACCACTTATGTCACTGTTATAAGACGGTAGTGGTTTATGTCAGCTTCGTCCCCTATTCCTTTATAGATCATGCTCATTCTGCTAAGTTTCCATGTATGGGAGCTTCACCGTCGATTATCATTTTGTTCACTGCCTCTCTCAAAGTCTGCTTAGAGTTCGGACCCAATGCCTTTATCAGCATAATTGTAATGCCATCTGGGCCTGTTGTTATACAACTAGGATCTCTCTTTTCAGCCCTTTCCTACTCTCGTTGTGAAAATGGAGCCATTGCGTCACTTGCTTCATTTTTGTCCAGTGTCGTGCATAAGGCACTTATTTGTTGAAATTTTTCTGTCACCCCTGTCTTATATATTCAATAGCTTCGCCCTCTTCTAGCCTAGCATCGTAACCTGTAGTTATAAACCTCTGCTCTTGGCTCGTTTCAATTCTTAGGAAGTTTAGATGGTTCCGAAATTTCGCTGCTGCCTGTCTATTCCTAATATGTACTTCTGCCAGCCACTGAGTTTCCTTTCTTCTAATCTTTTCATTGATCAGAAGGGATGCTTTCCTTCTACAGCTTAGAAAGATGTCCCCATTTCTTTCAACATCATCTGTCGGCTCACCCCGCTGCTTAGGATGTTTGTGTTCCCTAGAGGCTTCCTGACGTTTCATTGGCTCTCTTAACTTCCTCATCCCACCAACTTTTGGGTGTGTGTCTTTTTTCACAGGGCGACATGTCACGTGCCTTAGAAAGCTCTAGCTCAAACAGTCTAATTTGGTTCGTGTATGTCAACACTGTATTATTATCCTGAGTGATTGCTTTCTCAATTTAATTACTAATTATTTTTATTTGCCTTTTTGAATAAAAATTTTCTTGTAGTTGCTCATCTCTTCTTTTTCCCACTTTCACTGCTCTTCTAAAACTTAGCTTGATTCGTTTGCGAGCACTACCCCGACATCTGGAGCCACATTCATCTGTGAGCATTCCCCTGAACTTATCATACATCCTATGGAACATCAGTGCGTAATCTATCGCCGACAGCAGCCTTCCTACCTCCCACGTTATTTACCATTCACCCTTCTCAGTACTCTTGCAAATGATCAATCATGCCTTACACACATATCCGTGATCATTTTGTTTGTTGGGTTGGTATACCTATCTACATCTTCTATGTGTGCATTCATATCTACTAGAACAATTATCTCGCACTCTCCTCCTAGTTCCTCAATGTCATTTCATATACACTCCAACATTGCCTGGTTATCTTCTAAGGCCTTTGCTCCTGTCCACAGGTACACCAAACCAAGGAGTGTCATTTGCCCTACCACTTTCCCTTTTAGCCATAAATGTTCGTTGCTTTCCTGCTTGATCTTTGTCAGTCTGTACTTTTAAGAATGAATACCCCAATACTCCTTCCTTTTTGATGCCTTCTGTTCTGTTTTAATATTCCCATGCGTAGTCCGGATTCTTAGAAGGTTGTTCCATGTCCCTAAGATGTGTTTCTACAAAACCCTATACCATCGGCCTCTCCTCCCTTAGCTGTTTTCAAATATGTTCCCACTTCAACCTCTTTCTGTCACCCTGCGTGTTATTATACCCTACGTCCGCATGAGCTCGGCCGCCGTGGCTACGTCTTTTTCTGCCCCGGTCTCTATCTATCTAAAATATTTGTGCCACTTTGGAATTGTATCTGTCCATACCACCTGACAAAGGGTCTCCCTGGATGTTTTTCTCGTTACTAGCTATCCTGCACCCCGAAAGGCCCACGTTCCCTCCAAAAAGGCTACTGCAGATCCTGCAAGTCGCCAGCCGACCTCATGACCTTGCCGACCATCGAAGTGAATTCAGTCTCGTTGAAAACCACCCCACCTATGCACCTCACTGTTTATTTCCACCGCCTTTCTCTCGGCTCATCCGCCACATCTCTTGGTTTAAGTTGACAATTGCTTTTTGCCGTCACGCACCGGTACCTCCGGTGTCATGCATATCACTACCTCTACCTGAGGAGCAATGGCGCGCATGTCATCGACCCCTTTTGCCTGTGTGGTCGCTAGTCCTGCTGCATCTTCATTTAGGACATCGATAAAACCACCTGCTATTATCACGAGGTTTCATCCATCAGCTGTAGTTTTGAGTTTGGCGCTCGCTTGCTTCATGACTGCCTCACGCTTGTGTCCTGGGAACATCCCTACTGCAACCCTTTTGCCACCTCTTACTCCCGCTTTGATCGCTTCTGCGCATCGATTTAAAATCGAGTCCCCGGCGATTATCACATGCTGCTACTTTTCAGCTGAAGCATCCTGCACCTGGGGGTTTCTTTCAACTGTGACGCCGACTGCTTTGGCCCTCTTCCTGCCCCACCACTACTTTGCTGAAGCTGGGTTTTGAGGCATTTGAACCGGCTGAACCTGTTATTTCTAAACTTGCTTTCTCTATCTAGTACGCCGTTCTGGTTGCCGGTGCCCTACTGTTCTCTCTGTCGGCCGCTTTTTTGTTCACCTTCGCTAGTGCTTCAATGGCGGACTTCTGCCTTTCTCCCATAACCCTCGTTTTCTCTTGCTCTGTCACCAACGCAGTCTCAAGGTCTGTGATCCTCATCAGCAGTTCACTCTGGGCAACCATCATTTTCTTCATTTTTTGTCGACCTCACATTACCTACACTTGGCGTCAGCCTCCTCTCCATCCGCTTCTGCACTTGGGCCCATTTTAAAACCTACCCCGCATCCTGAACACTTTACAACCTTTTTAACCATGTCTTTCTAACACCATTTGTTCTTATGAATTGTCTCACTCGATATTCACAAAACATAAACCCGGCCCTACGAAAAAAGAAAGTCTAATCTCTACTACAAAATTTTGCGTGTCCAATGTAATTGCACCACCTCACGTGGTGGCAAGAGAAAAAAACACAAAGACACAAACACACACACACAAACTATTAAATACCTGGTGACGGACCCCCGAAAAGCCGTACAATGTAATAAGTGCTACAAAGGTTTTAACTGCTGACCTAATAGTAATAAAGGCAAGCTCAACACATACACAAACACGCAGAAAATAATAAAACGTGCCGTAAAACATGCAGAATAATCAATAAAAAACAGCCACCTAGCGGCTCTCTTTCATTAGGTAACATTTGGTTTTCAAAACTAAACTAGAGATAGAAGATCACCAGTAATCTGAGGCATGAATTTTCAGAACAATTCCAGGGGGGACACATTGAAAGCGGGAGGGGGGGGAAGCAAGGTGTAGACGCTTACTTTAAAACTTTAAAAAGTAATTTTGGATAGTCATCGGCGCCTATCATAGGGTTGGGCATTCCTGGTAACTGGGACATATATTTGTTGCCTCTAGTGCTTAAGCATTCACTAAAAGGCTCAAAGAACTGCAGCGTCTGCGTGCTTGGTATAGCGTAATCTTACTAGTAGTGGCAGTCTTTGATACCAAGAGATTACCTTTTCCAGGCAACCTGGGCGCGCAAGGCACCCACTGCTGTTGCAGAGTGTTCCCTCTTCGATAAAAAGGTCCGTAATACCACAGTTTAGATTAGCTGCATCAATATCAGTGGGCAAGATAGAGCAAGCGATAGCCTCACCAGTTTATTTCAGAATTGATTCACTGTTTTCAATTTGCTATACAGGGTCTTCCTTGATTTCCGCTGTATCATTCTAGAACACGGCTGGAAATCTGCCAGTCTTTATCTTTGCGCCCAATTACGCACATAGCGCCTTGTTCGAACCTACTGACTTCCTTTCTCTTCTTGATCGTGTCAGACACTTACCTCATGAGCTGAACAACTTCGCAGTGAAATAGTCTCTCACTTGGTCCTTAGTTTTGCAAGTTCATGGTAATTTGTTGCACCAAATCATTGACCAGCGTGATCTACTTTTAATGGAAAGTGCTTCCAGCGATGCAATGTTTTGGGTATTTAAACTGTAGTAGGCATTGCAAAATATTCATAGCACAAATAGAACCAACAAAAGAATTCGGCAGCCCTTGCAGCAGAATCATAGGTATAATCGAGTACAGACGTAACCGCCATTCTTGTTAACAAAAAGAATTGTTTTAGAAACTGCAAAATTCGCTTCAGCTAAATGTAGTCGCTGCGTTTGTGATCATTCATATATGGTCCCCCTTGACGGTCACGTGAAGTCTGCGCCAATGCTGAAATCAAAAACGGTTAAGATCTGAGGCAAAGAACTGATTTGTTGCCAAAAAGATTAGTAGACAGACATGCCACCGTGATTGATCTAAAAAAATTACGAAGAAAAATAGAATTGTTAGAAGAGATTGCGAAAAAAGGAAATAAAAATGCACCTTTGGCGTTAACACAAAAAGAACAGGTGCTGTTACGAAAAAGACGTTTACTCCTCCACAGAGCCACAAACTGCCTTTCCTGCTTCCGGAATTCAGAGAGCATTTTTGAATACTACTTTTCAGGCCTTGTATTTGCACGGAGTCCTAATACCAATGTATGAGGTTCTTACCGAATCCTATTTCTTATCAGTGCAATGATTCTCAAAATCACCTTGCCACACTGCCTTCACAGAGTGGCCGAGTACCGTTTTCTAAAACTATTTTTAAGTACACCGACAAACTTCCCTTCGCATTCACAGCTACATCTGAATGATCGATACCTCCTTGGTGTCTATTTGACCGGCAGTACATATCAGCGTGCCAGGAATAAGAATAAAGCATACTTGTCGTTCTCTGTGCGAAGCAACTGTATCTGTTTTCATTGCGTGACATTTTTGCAATATATATATATATATATATATATATATATATATATATATATATATGTGTGTGTGACGCTTCACAAGTGAATGTGGGGAAGAAAAAGGAGGAAGACGAAGGGTCAGAATAAACTGGTGTTCTGACTGACGCCATGTCTCATCCGTTACACTAAGTCGACAGGATCTACCGCAGCAACATCATGAGCCCACCAAAGAAGATGATCAGCCTGCCGAAATACACTGGAGCTGAAGACGACGTCCCTGTTGACAAGTGGTTGCACCTCTTCGAAACGAAGGTGAGCAACGTCAGCTGGTCCGAACGAGATCGCATCGACTGCATCAGCGAGTACCTGGAAGGTGAGGCATTCCGCTGGTACCTCACCGAGATTTTTGACGCAGAAGATACGTGGGAAGGCATCAAAACAAGCATGATATCACGATTTTCTACACCTGTTAGCGAGCCTTTCCGCCAATTCATACACTGCAGGCTCAAAAGAGAACAGCGCATCAGGCACTACTACGAAGAGAAGACACACCTTGGTCGCCTCGCAGACTTAAAAGACGTTCACATAATATCAGGATTGACTGATGGTGTACCTGAAGAGATCGAAAGGCGCCTCGCTGGATTGACGCTCACCACTCCAGCCAAGTGGCTTGCTGCTGCGCTTCAAGCGGAAGACTCTGTCCACAGAGATGCTTCCCAACACTCGTCAAAACGGCAGCTCATGCGTCGAGAGCCTCATTCTACGCGACCATGGCTCCCTACAAGATTGATGCGCACCCCTCACAGTGATTGCCGACATTGTGCATCTGCTGGTTTGCCGAATCAGTTTCACTGGCACAATGAGTGCCCTCGTCGTGAAATGGTGTCTGCTCTAACTGACAACCAGGGAAACGAAGACGGCGGCCCAAAGGCTCATTAATACGTTTTGGTGCACTTGTGAACGGACACATGGTGAACGCAACTCTGGATACAGGAGCGACTATTACCTGTATCAATGAAGTTGTGTTCAAAAAACTCAAGCTGCAGTTGCTCAAGGATTCATGCATTATTGTCCAACAAGTCACCTCCACCACAAAAACTTTGGGCCGCGTACGCATACAGTTGGAAATAGGGAAGTTAAAGCGGGCAGTCCAAGCACACGTTCTACCAGGCATGAAGGCTGAATTCTTGCTAGGCCTGGACAACGCCTCCTTTTTCAATCTATCACTGGATTTAAACACAATGACTTTGTTTCAAGACAACAAAGCTTTGCAGAATTCCTTTCAAACACAAAAGTGTGTCTTCAGTGCCGATACAACCACTCTCCAAGCCGTTGATGTCACGCACCTTCCACCATCGCAACAAGCTGCTTTGAGAGAGGTGCTTCACAATTACGAAGACATTTTCTCAAAGTCTCAAGTGGACTTCGGATGTGTCGCGGAGGAACGACACTGCATTGCCCTCAGCAACAACGTGCCTATCCACAGACCACCGTATCGATGCTCCCTGGCAGACAAAGAGGAAATTGTCAAGCAAGTGGACTTACTTCTCAAGCAAGGTGTAGTGCGTCCATCTTTTTCCCCATACGCGGCTCCAGTCATTCTTGCAGAGAAAAAAGGTGAAGGACGCACACGTTTATGCATTGATTATCGAAAGCTTAACTCTGTCACTGTGCCTGAATACCAACCTATTCCGCGTATAGACGATGTTCTAGACTACCTGGGAAAATCGAAATATTTTTCGACATTGGATATCAGATCAGGCTATTGGCATGTCAAAATGAACCCAGAGGACATCCCAAAAACAGCTTTTGTCACGCCGAATGGCCATTATGAGTGACTTGTTATGCCTTTCGGTTTGAAAAATGCTCCTGCTACATTCGAAAGAGCTGTGAAATCAGTTATCAGAAAACATAACCTAAAGAATGTCGTTAATTATTTTGATGATATCGTAGTCTTCTCCGACACATTTACTGAGCACCTACAGCACCTCCAAGCTCTCTTGCATGCCCTAAAAATAGAGAATAGAAAACTTAAATTGAAGAAATGCCATTTTGCCCAAGATTCTATTCAATATCTGGGTCACAGAGTGTCGCACGGTACAGTGTCGCCTATACGAAGAAACATAGAAGCTGTTTTGCGATTCCCAAGACCGAAATCCCCTAAGAGCTTCAGCGTTTTTTAGGCACCACCAACGTTTACCGCCAGTTTATACCGCACTTCAGTGACAAAGTTTTCCCACTTACGAAGCTGTTGAAGAAGGACACATCATGGGAATGGAATTCCTTCATACGACACAATTTTAGACGCACCAATGGAGAGTGTGCAAGAAGCAAGGAAAAGTGCAATCAAGAACACGCTTGCCTATCATGAAAAGAACAAAATAATCTACGACAAAAAATTCCTACCACAAGATCTCCAACCTGGTGAATTGGTCCTCTACGAAACACCTTGGCACCCGAACAAAGGAAAGCTCAGTTCAGTCATGGAAGGACCTTACACAATTCTTCGCAGAGTCTCTCCTGTGAACTATGAGATCGGCCGATGTGTAGCTCCGTTAAGCAGAACTACTGATATTGTGCACGTCAACAAACTGCGTCGCTACTATTGTCCCAATAGGTTGACGCTCTCTCGAGGGGAGGGGGAAACGTGTGACGCTTCACAAGTGAATGTGGGGAAGAAAGAGGAGGAAGACGAAGGGTCAGAATAAACTGGTGTTCTGACTGACGCCATGTCTCATCCGTTACATATATATATATATATATAAATAAATATATATATATATATATATATATATATAGGCAGGCATGGTGGTTGAGTGGCCGTAGCGTTGCATATAGTCTAGTAGATACTCCGTGAGCGGTCACAACGTGGTTTATTTCGACGTTTCGGCCTAGAGTCTGGCCTTCATCAGGAATAAAGATACAGTTTGTTGGTGCTCAGCTTTATACAATCTCAAATCAGAGGGCAAGGAAAGAGGGAAAAAAGCAAAAAAAAAGAAAAGGAAAGAAAGAAAGAAAAAAGAGAAAAATAATATACGGTGGACGCCCCTCGGGTGCCCCCCTTCCACTTTTCCTTCCACTTCCCCCTCATCTCTCTCCCCCTCTCCCCTTCACCTTCCTGATGTCAGCGGTCTGTGTATGTTTCCGTTCACTAGCGCATTTCTAGCGATCAGACGGCCCCTCCTGGCACTGGCGGTTCGGTGTGGGGCCCCACTACATTACAACCAGCCTCTGCCACAATAGGCCGCACCCCTCTTTCTACGACGAAATGTTTACGGGACTCCGAGTAGTTAAAGGCTCGGAACTTCCTAAAAAAGCTCTTTTTTGCCCCACACCGAACCGCCAGTGCCAGGAGGCGCCGTCTGGTCGGGAGGAATGCGTTAGAGAAAGGAAGCATACACAGACCACTGACATCAGAAAGGTGAAGGGGAGAAGGGGGAAAGAGATGAAGGGGGAAGTGGAGGGAAAAGTGGAAGGGGGAAGTGGAAGGAGGAGTGGAAGAGGGCGCCCGAGGGGAGTTCACCATATATTATTTTTCTCTTCTTCTTCTCTTTTTCTTCCTTTTCTTTTTTTTTTTCTTTTTTTCTTTTCTGTCTTTTTTCCTCTTTTGCCCTCTGATTTGAGATTGTATAAAGCTGAGCACCAACAAACTGTACCTTTAATTCTGATGAAGGCCATACTCTAGGCCGAAACGTCGAAATAAACTTGGTTGTGACCGCTCACGGAGGATCTACTGGACTATATGCAACGCTACGGCCACCTCAACCACCATGCCTGCCTATATATATATATATATATATATATATATATATATATATATATATATATATATATATATATATATATATATATATATGTGTATATTTGTCGAGTGCAGTCTTTTTTTTACAAAAGCTATTGCGAACAGCTTTATTAATGATCATCTGATGAGGTCCACAGCTGACGAACTAGTTGCTCTGAGTGTAGCACTTTGTTTCGTCACTCGGTAACCATATCAAGAATAGTAAATTTTCAGCCAATTGAAGGCAACCCTACAATCTGTGCTATAAGCCTTACGTCGTGCACCAGCACTTGAGAAAGAATGCCGCGTGACAAACCTTGAGAAAGGGCACCACGTGACGTTTCAGTCGCTTTCTAGTCATTGCGGACGTCGTAGGAAACGAGCACGTAAATGATACCGCTCGCTGAGCGCTTGAGGGAGCTCAGAAAGACATTCCATTACTCGCGAGATCTGACACTAACAGCAGCCTTCAAAGGCTGGCACAGTAATTCTCGCTCTTTCTATAGATCCCCCTAAGCAGCCTGAGAAACTATAATAACTGTCAACACTGCGACAGTTCGCTCTCAGTGTCTTTATGCCAACTGCGCCCCAGTGCACATTGTCACACGGCTTTATTGTGTACACGTTAGGTGGGATGTTCCCAAATTCTCATTCCTTTTACATTGTAATGGCCAACGGCACTTTCTGCGATGCTTGTCGTTGCGAGGATAAGCTTCATCACATTATTTGTCAATGCCCGGTATACGATGGTAAGGGAAAGTAACTGGGGCCCGTTATAGAGCACCGCTACAATATACGAATGTCTGCAGGATTAATTTCTAATGTCGTCTGAGAGGACATTACGGCTGAAGATGACAAAACAACTTCTGAAGTTTCTAAGAAAAACTCACAGATAAGTGGCTGTAACAACGATGTCTCGCATACGCGAACGTTATGTACATATAGCTGATTGCATGTTTGTGTATTTGCAGTAATGTGGATGTCATTTCTTCTCTTCCCACTGTTTCCACTCTCTCTATGGGTTACCGTTTCCGTTAAGTATGTGTGGGGTGGAAATCCGGCTTTTCTGAACAGGTTCACCTCCTTGCCTATTGTTTTATACAATTACTTTTCATCAGTGCGAAGCAGTGTAGCTAATAGAGTTCGTCGTAAGGTAGTGAAAAATCGACCTTGAGGAGCCACAGGAGAGTTCGTGGCTTTATACTTCCTGTCTCTGCAGTGTGGCAGCGTGGCCCTTGGTCTGCTGATATGAAAAGAAAAATGCTTATAATATTGTCACGTAAGAGTGAGGGTAGCCCGAAGACAGGAGACCGGGAGGTTAGTAGAAATAGAAGAAGATCCGTTTATTTGGCGGACTTCCGCCCACTAAAGGAAAACAGACACACCGGCTTAGCGGGAGGCGAACAGCGCGTTCGGCGGCCGTTGGGTAACAGAAAATGTCCCACTGGAACGCAAGGCGCGTTCGACGGCCGTCGGCTAACAGAAATGTCCCACTGGAACGCAAGGCGCGTTCGACGGCCGTCGGGTAACAGAAATGTCCCACTGGAACGCAAGGCGCGTTCACCATCCGAGATACAATCGCCGTAGCGTGTGGCGCTATCTCTTTATCAACGAATGGTCGACGTGCGGGCCATGATCTTCACAGATGAGTCGCGGTGCATCCTGGACCACGATAAGGCCGCGTGCCGGCGGTATCCGCATGCGCAACACTATCCGCAATACGCCTCGCGGCATTGCTTCCCTCCTCAACGTAAGCTTCGACCCGATGCTTTGTTTAAAATAAAACCAAAACAAAAGGACAGCCTGTGCGAAAGTAAATGGCAAATAAGCACGAATCACGCACACATAAACAAAACAAGAGATGCAAACAGGGAGCCTCCTTTAGCGCGCATGATAGGGCTTCAACGGGCGACGTGTACCACTTCTTGTCGTGCGCTGCGTCGTTGGGATGAGCTAGCCCCATCAGGGACCACTTCATAGTCCACTTCACCCACTTGACGGATGACTTTGTATGGGCCGAAATAACGGCGCGTGAGTTTTTCGCTTAGTCCTCGGCGGCGAACGGGCGTCCAAACCCAGACTTTGTCACCTGGCCTGTATGTTAAATCGCGTCTCCGCAGGTTGTAGCGTCTTGCGTCGTTTCGCTGTTGGTCTTTTATGCGCAGACGAGCAAGCTGCCGGGCTTCTTCTGCGCGTTGAAGGTAGGCGGCCACGTCTAGGTTGTTTTCATCGGTGATATTAGGCAGCATGGCGTCCAGGGTAGTAACGGCATCCCTCCCATGGACGAGATTAAATGGTGTCATTTTAGTGGTCTCCTGCACCGCGGTGTTGTAGGCGAAGACCACGTAAGGCAGAACTAAGTCCCAAGTCTTGTGTTTTGTGTCCACGTACATAGCGAGCATTTCGGCAATGGTCTTGTTCAAGCGTTCCGTGAGACCATTTGTCTGCGGATGGTACGCAGTTGTTTTTCGGTGATCTGTATGACTGTAATGTAAGATTGCCTGAGTAAGATCAGCTGTAAACGCTGTTCCTCTGTCTGTTATTAGTACCTCAGGTGCGCCATGACGGAGGAGAATTGATTCAACAAAAGATTTGGCAACTTCGACGGCTGTGCCGTTCGGGAGGGCCTTAGCTTCAGCGTATCGGGTAAGGTAATCAGTGGCCACTATGATCCACTTGTTACCGGATGTTGACGTGGGGAAAGGTCCAAGCAGGTCCATACCAATCTGTTGGAATGGTCTCGATGGGGGTTCAATTGGCTTGAGAAATCCAGCTGGTTTTGTTGGAGGTCTCTTCCGGCGCTGACATTCGCGGCAACTCTTGACGTACCGCGCAACATCTGAGGAGAGGTGGGGCCAGTAGTATCGTTCTTGAATTCTGTGGAGTGTGCGTGTAAAACCGAGGTGGCCTGCAGTGGGTTCGTCATGTAACGCTTGTAAAATTTCTTTTCTGAGGCTGCTTGGGACGACAAGAAGGTAAGCTGCCTTATTCGGTGCGAAGTTCTTTTTAACTACCACCCCGTTTTGCACACAGAAGGAGGATATCCCACGCTTGAACAGTGCAGGCGGTTTGGAGGCCTTTCCTTCGATGTAGTTGATCAACTGTTGTAGGATCGGGTATGAGCGCTGCTGTAATGCAAAGGTGCTGCTGCTGATAGGCAAAGAAAGGCATTGTCGTCTTCGTGGCTTGGTGGTGCGCCGACAGGGGCTCTTGAGAGGCAGTCTGCGTCGGAGTGCTTACGACCAGATTTGTGGACTACCTTCACGTCAAACTCCTGAAGCCGTAGGCTCCATCGAGCGAGGCGGCCAGAAGGGTCTTTCAAACTGGCCAACCAGCACAACGCATGATGGTCCGTTACGACCTTGAAGGGTCTGCCATATAAGTATGGGCGGAATTTCGAGGTGGCCCATACTATCGCAAGACACTCCTTCTCAGACGTGGAATAGTTCATTTCCGCTTTCGACAGTGAGCGGCTTGCATACGCGATGACGCGCTCGCAGCCCTTGTGCTTCTGAACCAGAACGGCACCTAAGCCGATGCTGCTGGCGTCTGTATGTATCTCAGTTTCGGCATTTTCATCAAAGTGACCCAGCACAAGCGGCGACTGTAAACGTTGTTGAAGTTCTTTGAATGCCTCACGTTGCTCAGCTTTCCATTCGAAAGGGGCGTCCGACTTGGTGAGCTGCGTCAAAGGGGCAGCAATGTGTGAGAAGTTCTTGACGAAGCGTCGGTAATAGGCGCACAGTCCTAAGAATCGGCGCACTGTTCTGCTATCTTGCGGTTGAGGAAACTGTGCGATAGCGGCTGTCTTCTCGGGATCTGGCCTTGCGCCATCTTTGCTTATAACATGGCCAAGGAACTGTAGTGCTTCATAGGCAAAATATCAATTTTCTTGCTTCAGTGTCAGCCCTGATGACCTAATTGCGTCCAGTACCGTCCGGAGCCTTTTCAGGTGGTCGCTAAAGTTGGAGGCGAAGACGACCACATTGTCCAGGTATACGAGACATATTTGCCACTTGAGACCTGCCAGTACTGTGTCCATTAGATGCTGGAAGGTTGCATAGAGCGGAACAAAGTCCAAATGGCATCACTTTGAACTCATACAATCTATCCGGCGTGATGAAGGCGGTTTTTTCTCGGTCTCTTTCATCAACCTGAATTTGCCAATACCCTGTCTTCAGATGAATGGACGAGAAGTACCTTGCATCACTAATACGATCTAGGGTATCGTCGATCCTTGGTAAAGGGTACACGTCCTTCTTGGTTACACTATTCAACCGTCGGTAATCGACGCAAAACCGAAGACTTCCGTCTTTCTTTTTGACAAGGACGACTGGTGCCGCCCATGGGCTTTTCGATGGCTGAATTACATCGTCGTGTAACATTTCCTCAACTTGCTCTCGGATGGCCTGACGTTCACGTGCCAACACACGATAAGGGCTTTGATGGAGAGGGCGGATGTCTTCTTGTGTTATGATTCGATGCTTTGCCAGAGAAGTGTGTCGGACCTGTGAAGAAGTGGCAAAACAGTCGTCATAACGTCGAAGGAGGTTCTGGAGCAGTTGCTGCTTGCATTGAGGCAAGGAAGGGTTAATGTCGAATGACAGCTGCGAGTTGTGGGTCTGTGGGGTGATGGTCGCTGGATTAGAGAGGTCGAGGGTGTCACTGACTTCCGCGATTTCATCGAGAAAGGCAATGGTCGTGCCTTTGACCAGGTGATGGTGTTCTTGGCTGAAATTTGTTAGCAGCACTGGGCCCTGTCCATTCCGGAAGTCCACAATGCCTCTTGCGATTGCGATATCATGGCCAAGCAAAAGCTGTATGTTACCTTCGACGACGCGATGAGCATTTTCGGCAGTACCAGTGGTTACGGGGATTAGGGTCGTTGATCGGGGTGGGACGCTCACGTCATTCTCGAGCACAAGGAGGGCTGCGCGATTATGTGGTGCCGAGTATGAATTTATTGCTTCATCCGAGGAACGTTTGATGGATCTGGACGCCAGGTCAATAACCGCGTGATGTTGAGTCAAGAAGTCCATGCCAAGGATGACGTCATGGGAGCACTGTGGGATCACCAAGAAAGTGGCAAGGTATGTGTGACCATCGAATGTCACCCTTGCAGTACATCGCCCCGATGGAGTGAGGAGGTGGCCTCCCGCTGTGCGGATCTGCGGGCCGTCCCAAGCCGTCTTAACCTTCTTCAGTTGTGCTGTCAATGGCCCGCTGATGACCGAGTAGTCAGCTCCTGCGTCAATCAAGGCAGTTACCGGGTGGTCGTCGATAGATACTTCAAAATCGGTGGCACGTGGGCTGGAGTTTCGCGTTGGTTTTGGGTTCGGGTCACGGCTTCGTCTTGTTGCTTCGTTTTGCTTCGTCTCGCGGCTTGGGTTGTTGTGCGTTGTCGCCGTCGTAGATGATGTGCTGGCGTCATATATGGTCGTCGGTGGAGGGTCTTCAGCTTTTCCTCTTGAAGGAACCTCACCTCCGAAGGTTGCTGGTTTTTGTTTCACCTACGGGGGCTTGGGGACCTTCTTCGTTCGTTGTTGCTGCGCTTCGGTGACGTGAAGCGTGGGGATGGCGGTGATGGAGAACGGCTGGACAAGTACTCTGTATGGCGCAAGTCGTCTTCGATTGCCGGAGGTCGTTGTCCAGGGCGTGGGCGTGGTGCCTGAGATGAGAAGCCATGCAGTCCCATCCGCCTGTAGGGGGTAGTGTCGAAGAATGTGGCCGGCCTCACCGCAGTGAAAGCATAGGGGACGATCGTCGGGAGTTCTCCGGGTGTCGCATTTTTTTGGCTCGGGCGTTTCTCGTACGTAGGGTGGGCGGGTAAGGACGGACGGCTACTTGGGGCTGCAGCGTGCCGTCGAGGACTGGGCTCGTTTCGTCGGGGTGGCCTAGTGTTCACTGCAGCGGCGTAAGTCATTGCTTCGGCCTCTGTTCGAGTCGTCGCTGATGAAGAGCCAAGCGCCTGCTGAACTTCATCACGCACTATGCCCAAGAGAGATGCTCCTTGGGGGGGGGCTGGGGGGTAGGAGGTAGCAATCGGCGTAGTTCTTCCTTAACCACTTCTTGAATAGCTTCCCGCAGATCGTTGGTGGTTAGCCCACCTCGAATCGGTTCCGAGTAGAGCGAGCTGAGCTGAAACAGGCGGTTGTATTGCCGAGTCCGGGCGTCCAGGGTCATTTCTATGGTGTGCGCTTCTTCAGTAAATTCGGCGAC
Organism: Rhipicephalus annulatus; assembly: GCA_013436015.1. Classification (NCBI taxonomy): domain Eukaryota; kingdom Metazoa; phylum Arthropoda; class Arachnida; order Ixodida; family Ixodidae; genus Rhipicephalus; species Rhipicephalus annulatus. The sequence continues at coordinate 2,288 of WOVY01000367.1, read as the reverse complement.
TGTTTTAGAAGGGTTTCTAATGAGACCGGCGAAAAGCGACTCCTTCACCCCTCGCATTAGGTATCCGACCTTTTTGTCTTCGGTCATGTCTTGGTCCGCTCGCCTAAAAAGACGTTTCATTTCTTCGACGTACACGTTTAGGGTCTCATTGGGCTGTTGGAACCTCAATTCTAGCAGCAGCTGGGCCCTTCTTTTCGCATGATGCTGGTGAAGGTCCTGAGCAACTCATTCTTCAGAAATTCCCAGGTGGTCAGTGTGGTCTCATAGTTTTCATACCACGTTTTGGCGGGGCCGTCCAGGGAAAAGTAAACGTATCGCAGCTTCATTTCTTCATCCCACCTGTTTATGGTAGCCACGCGCTCGAATTGGTCGAGCCATTCTTCTGGATCTTCAGCGGCATAACCATGGAAAGTTGGGGGCACCCGCGGCTGCTGCAGCATGACAGGGGTAGGTGATTGCTGGGTGCTCATGGTGGCCGTGGAAGCGTTCTTTCGTGGTCGCGTGGGGTCCGGTAGTCGTCCCAGCTCAGGCGGCAGGTTTCGGAGGCGGCGACTGCTTCGAGCATTTGTGTCTTCAGCGTCCTCGTTCTCTGCAGTGGCTGTTTTAAGGTCGGTTTTGTGCATTACCCCGAACCTCCACCAGAATGTCACGTAAGAGTGAGGGTAGCCCGAAGACAGGAGACCGGGAGGTTAGTAGAAATAGAAGGAGATCCGTTTATTTGGCGGACTTGCGCCCACTAAAGGAAAACAGACACACCGGCTTAGCGGTAGGTGAACAGCGCGTTCGGCGGCCGTTGGGTAACAGAAAATGTCCCACTGGAACGCAAGGCGCGTTCGACGGCCGTCGGCTAACAGAAATGTCCCACTGGAACGCAAGGCGCGTTCGACGGCCGTCGGGTAACAGAAATGTCCCACTGAAACGCAAGGCGCGTTCACCATCCGAGATACAGTTGCCGTAGCGTCTGGCGCTATCTCTTTATCAACAAATGGTCGACGTGCGGGCCATGATCTTCGCAGATGAGTCGCGGTGCATCCTGGACCACGATAAGGCCGCGTGCCGGCGGTATCGGCATGCGCAACACTATCCGCAATACGCCTCGCGGCGATATTCGAAAAAACCATAGGCTCACCATAGAACCAAGGCTCACCAACGCACCAACTGCATTTGAACTTGGTAGAACAGTGTTTATAAAGCTGTGTTCTGAGAAAGGCTGTTAGATAGAAAAAAATAAAGATATATACACTCACAGTTTCCACTTACTGTTATAATCGGTATGCGAAGCACAAATGAGGAAGGTTTATATTTCACTATAAAAACAGGGCAACGTTGCGAGGCGGAGGTAAATTTACCGTAAATGAATTCCATATCATGATTATTATCTTTGGAAGTGTTATTTACCTTCATCGTCTATTCATGTCACGTGATTCCATACCTTGTATATGTGAAGCTAGCAAAACGGCCGCGAGCACGCTACGAGCGTAACATGTAGTGATGTTTTATACTAGACACACGTAAAGATTATCAAGTTTGTGCGTGTTATTAACCTCCGTTGTCTACTCACGTCAAATAATACTAAGTTTGGTATATGTGGAGCTAGCGGAATGACCCTGGGCGCGCTATGAGCGTAGCATGTAGTCATGATTTACAAGGCACGCATATCGTGAATATCAAGTTTGGACGTGGCATTTACCCTTGTCGTCTATTCACGTCACTTAATACCAAGTTTGTTTGGGACGGTTAATCCCACATATCAATCAATCAATAATAAATTTGGTATATGTGGAGCTAGCGAAACGGCTTCGGGCAAGCTATAAGCGTAGCATGTTGTCATGTTTTACGTGACTCACACGTCATGATTATCACGTTTGGATGTGTCATCTGCGTTCGTCGTCGTTTCACGTCATGAAATTGAAAATTTGTTATATGTGGAGCTAGCGATACGGCCGTGAGCACGCATGATCGCAGCATGCAATCATGTTTTACATAACACGAATATCATCACATGCATTTCTACTCGAACACAATATCGCCTCCCAGATTTACAGACACCTTGAGACGAACAACTTATTTTTCCATAATCATCATGGTTTTAGAAAGGGTCTATCCTGTGAAACACATTTGCTTGAAGTAACAACAAACCTCCACACTTACCTTAACATGAACGTACAAACTAACTGTTTATTTCTTGACATTTTCAAGGCGTTCGACCATGTCACAGACTTCCGCCTTATTTGAAAATTTTCAGCTCCTAAACTGGACAGCATCACTTTAACATCGCTCCGGCGATT